>VUQG01018989.1:0-25385 GCA_015106755.1 Etia nguti
TCTCAGGGCTACATCAGTGCCCATTAGTATTTTGCAGCACGAACACACATTTTGACAGGTCGGCCGCCACCGCCTGCAGAGAGGGACTGTGAGTGTGTGTGTGTGTGTGTGTGTTTGTGTGTGTGTGTGTGAGCACACGCACATTAGATCATTAAAGTCAATCTGTGAAAGGTCTATGATGTATTCCCTCTTAGTAAATAAAGTCAGTGTGTTTGTGTGTGTTTGTGTCTTTACAGTGATGAAGGTCACAGTTTACACTGTCTTTGTTTGTTCTACACTAGAGCTCCGGCTTCTCATCTCTTGTTAGTTCAGTTCATATCTCTTCTTACTGTTTCATCAAATCTCTTTTGTGCAGATTCAATCCAATAGTGTGTCGGTTAATCTCACACTACTTTATGGCATCTCTTCAAATTCACGTGAATGCCCAGTAATTGTGATAATCTCTTTAAAGGAGCTCACTGTAACTTCTAGAAAACCATCATTATTAACTCCACCCATTATGTGAACTCCAGCCATCAATCTGTTGTTTGTGCGAGCAAGAGTCAGATTAATGCAGTGACGAGATGTCCTGCACTGTTATGTTGGTCTGAATGTGTTGTCTGTCATGTAAGTTGTACAACAACTGACAGAGCAGTGTATATACTGTTTATCTGAATATAAATGTCACGGCGACAAAGGTCACATGGACATCAAGTTAGAGGTAGCTGTAACTTGGCTATCCTGCATGTTAGCTAAACTAATGTGTAAATGGCCAGGGGAGTTTGGATGAGATAGCTTTCAGTTCATGCATATCAGCCAGAGACTGTGTAAATTCCAGATGTTAAAACCTGAAGGCAACAAGGAAGTGTCCTAAATCTTTATTCATTTTACTGGCCAACAGGGGGCGACACTTGTGGTTGCAAGAAGTCTTTCAGTTGTATAAAGGTTAATGGGAAACCACCTCTCACTTTCCCAATAACTATATGGGCTTGTTTGCCAGTTTCAGGACACAGTAGATGAAATATAAAGTTCATTTTGTAGATCATGGTTATTTTTAAAGCAAGAAAAAATGGTTATACAGGGTGGGCCCATTGGCTACTCACCAGCCAATCACAAATCTCTGTGTCCAATGTTTCACAAACGGGTCGATCCCTCATTCACTTGTTTTGGATGCAGGACACCAAAACAGTGACAGTGAAAACATTTAACTTTAGCGCCTCCATATTTTATACAGAATATGATGTTAGCAGGCAAGCTAATGGTAGCTAACATTAGTCAAAAAAAAGATAGCTCGGGGTCAACTTTGATCTCCAAAACAACACACTCCTACCATAAACTGAATGATTGCTGCTGCAATACACTCTGTCTAACCTTTGGTGGACTTTTATTCTAAATGAATGTTGAAATTAACATTTATTGATTTTTTTTCTCAAATTTTGGCATGCTTTATAAGAAATATATATATATATAAAAAAAGTATTACAGATATCTTCACTGAATTATTCCTTCTAAAATAAGAAAAATATAAAGAGTCTCAGCGTTTGATCCTGTTTTAAACATGATAGAAGAGGTTTGTAATTAAAGTGATAAAGTTCTTTGTAATTGTTTCAAAATATTCAATATAGTTATTTTACAGAAGTCTGGCAGCTTAGTCCCTAAAGACATTAACTCAATTTAATGTAAATAGACTTTAAAAATGGATAAATAGCCAGATTCATCTGCAATTTCTTCATTTGTTATTTTGGACTTTGGGTCAGAAATATACAAAAATATGTCATCTGTCTTTAAGGATACCTTTGAATTCTGTTGATCTTACCTGCTGTTCTTTTTGCTATAGCCAGTGGTTCAATTGGCACAACAAAAAAGAGGCATCCCTGCCTTGCACCTACAACTGGGAAAAATATATTTGATCATTTTTGCATACAGCTGCCGTGGAGTCTACTTTTAAGCTAACATTAGTTAATACTGTCCTCAGATGCTGAAAGCAGAATAGAGCCACAGAGGCAACATGTGTGGGTGGTGTAAATTTCTTTGGGACTAAAACACTTTTAGCTTTGAGTTGGTAGAGGACGCTGTACCGAGACTGAAGCTCAAAGGTGTGCAAGCTTCTACTGCAGGAGACTGACTGGAGAGTTTATAAGCTGCCGCTGAAGACTCCCTGGTTTATAAACTCAGATCAGTTTCAGAGCCAGCTACATTTCTCTGCTCTGCTGTTTCCATCTTGCTATTTTCCCTTTACTTTCTGTTCTGCAATTTAATTTCTGTCTCTGTTTTTCAGTTGGATGCTTGTGTTTGTTTTTCCTCCAGGCTGATATAATATTTAAAATCCTCTCAAGGTTTTTGTTTTTATCTCATAGTCACAGATTTCAGCTTTACTTGCTGGATTCAGGCTGAAATTAAAATTAAAAACTTGGCTTTAATTTAACTTTTGTTCAGGTTCGGGGTTTTGGGTTTTGGATAAACTCGTCACGTGGCGTCTCAGCAGGGTTTGTTTA
This sequence comes from Etia nguti, assembly GCA_015106755.1. Classification (NCBI taxonomy): domain Eukaryota; kingdom Metazoa; phylum Chordata; class Actinopteri; order Cichliformes; family Cichlidae; genus Etia; species Etia nguti. Next base: position 2,475 of record VUQG01018989.1, read on the forward strand.
TGCAGACGAACAAGGAACGAAAGTACTTAAAGCTTTTAGAGAAGTGTAACATGAATATTGCATGACCAAAGCATGTTCCATTCAAAATACAGAGGAGCATGTGACACAGCCCAACCTGGTGTCCCGGCCCCCTACAGATCCATCACACATCCTTTATTTCACACAAACAGGTCTGCAATCATCTCCTCTGTCACCCGACTCAGAATAGGGCTGAATTATCATTTTGAAAGACAAATACAAGAGAGACGGCTGAGAAGAGATGAAAAGATCCTCTAGCTTTGTTATTGATCAGAGTCTGTGGTGTTTTCTTTACCATTTATACTGACTACAATTTAATACACAGCAGACGACTGTAAACCAGAACATTTATACCAACAAAATTTGAAAAATTGCATAATTATGTCTTGGTCTCTTGATTGTGGTCCCAGGGTTTTGAGTCACTTTTGGATTCCTGGTTGCTGTTTGGCCATTCTACTGCTCTAAGTTTTGGATTATTGTTAGGCCGAGTTTGGATTTCCTGTTTTGATTTCTTTATTATTAATCTTTTCTTATGAGTTTTGGTTCCTTTGGTTTGGGTTTCTTGTGATAAGTACAGATTCCTTGTCTCATACTTCTTGCTAAATGTTCACACTCCTGTAGTATTAGTCTGCTGTGGTTGTTTTCTGTTCACCTGTAAAGATTAGCTCTATGTCGTTGTTTCCTGTGACTGTCCACCTGAGTCTAGTTCTCTAATCAGCCCAGTTTTTAGTTCAGACTTTGGGGGCTCCATGTCAGTGACATAGATTTAACAGGACCTTTCTGCCTCTCTTATAGTGGAGATGTTTTCCCTTTCATTTTCTAATAAAATATGGTCCTTTAAAAATATGTGTCATACTTTTAGTGTTTGTTTCATCAGCGAGGGGCTCTAATGGCGTCTGCTTCTCGTTAACACTGAGCTCTGCGGTAAGCTCCACCCAGCTGGCACCTCCAGGATGCCAAAACAAACCACAAACTCTCGGCAGAGCGCGCTGGAAATACATGTGACCGTGCTGTGACCTTCAGAGCCAGATGATTGGGTCCCACAGGGAGTCCATCTGTGCCCTGATTGGGCCGAGCTCTGATGTTACCGATTTCTTAAGTTGTTGATGTTTGAGCTTGAACAAGAGTGTGTGTGTGTGTGTGTGTGTGTGTGTGTGTGTGTGTGTCTCTTTTAGGAAAAACTAAAATATTGAGATGACCTCAGCCTCCCGTGTGTATTTGTGAGCATTCATTAATTCAGTTGGTGTGTGTTTGTGTGTTATTGTGCATAACAAGAAAAAGTGAGGAGAACTTGAACACTGTGTGTCAGAGATACTTGGGCATGAACATGATTCTGCAACACAGGAAACGTGTTTTGGTGCCACCTGTTAACACAGTGGCTACAGAGAAATGCTAAACAACATAAAACAGCTGCACAGTGATGCACAGTTACTTCACACATGTGAGCAGTTGCTGTAAACAGATGTTAAACAGCCACGAAGAGACAGGCCTGAAGACTATAACTAGACTACAAAATCACATGAAACTGCAGAGACACCAAACACTAGACTTATTTTGACTCCTGCTGTTTATAGTTTTATCAGTTTGCTGTCTCTACCTCTTTAAATTGAGCTCTTTTAGTATAAATTACCTCACTTTAAACATGCAAATGCGTCAACATAAATCAAACTATTAAATTAAATTCATGGTGCGCCTCATTATGAAATAACTGACTAACTATTTCAAAGTGATGGTGTGTTTTTACTCTCTGTGGTTTCATTAGATGGTAACCTTTACTGTTTGGACCCATTCTGCATTAATGACTGAGAGAGACAGAGAGAGACACTTGCAGCAGTGCATGAACTGAGCTTTTATGCCCTTTTTATAGGGCAGTGAAGAGAATGAACAGCATTTGGATATGAAATCTTTCTTAAAGAAAAATCTTTCTTTTCATGTACAAAAACCTGAATAATCATGCCCCACTGTGTCTCATATTATCTCGAAAGAGCACTTCCCTCTCAGGCTGCAGGCTTACGTGTGGTTTATAGAGTTTGTAAAGGTAAAATGGGAGGCAGAGCCTTTGGCTATCACACCTCCCAGTTGGGATTAAAGGGCTCAAACCTTGATTTTTACAACAGCTTAAAGTTAGGACTGGATCAGGTGACCCTGAACCATCCCTCATTTATGTTGCTATAAGCTCAGGCTGCTGGAGCCTGCCTGTATGAGCACTTTCACCCTCCTCCTTCCACTGTCCAAGTGTTAATATGCCACCGATGCATGTCAATAAATAGTGTGTATTTTGTCCTTTTCTCTCTCCTTTTTCTTTTCACCCCAAATCGGTCCTGGCAGATGGCTGCTCCTCTCAGATCCTTCTCTTCGTCGTCTCGTCTTTACCTTACAGTTTAAACTAACTTGAGCGTGTAGTGCAGGTTATGTGGATGAATTCTTGACTTCGTCACTCTTAGTCATCTGATGCTTCGAAGCTGTGAGTTTCACATCGAAACACAAACTGCTTTTCTGTGTTTTCAGGCTGACCAGCAGTACGCCAGCAGTGTAGCAGACAACCTGAAGCGCCTGTAAGTCAACCTGCATGACAGGATGTTACTACTGCAGCCAACACGAGTGTGTGTGTGTGTGTGTGTGTGTGTGTGTGTGTGTGGTCCCTTTTATGGACATTATCAGTTCAGATAACAACTCCAGTGTTAACTAGACTGGGACTGGAAATATTCCTACATGTAAAAGACGACATCAGGCTGGATTTACACATCATTTTCCTAATTTTCTAAAAAATAAAATCTAACAGATTGATATGTTGAGTAATATTAATCTACTGGATTAGTGTTTATTAGTGAAACAGTACATATCATCATGAAGATTTATTTATTAAAATTCAAATATGTGAACTTATTGAATTGTGGCATTAAATCACTGTTCACAGTGGACAAGTTACGGTTTGTATAAATAAATCTTTGTCGCGTGTGAAGGAGTTGTTGCCTCATGACAGTAAAGCGCACACAGCCCAGAATCAGTCGTGTCAACAAGCTTGACCACATTATTAAGTCAAAAATTGCAAACAAACAAACAAACATATTGAAATGTGTTGACTTTGTATTTGTGGAGCACCTCCAAATTGCTGACTATGTCATGTTAGCTTCCTTCATGCTAGCTTGGCCTAGTGAACACAGAGCAACATTAATTTATATCCCATACTAAGCTATTTGTGTCAGTCTTGGCCCCTTAGCTGACTTCAGGGGATCTTGGTTTCTGTGTAGAGTTGTGAACACCGAACAGCTTTGTGTATGTGCATGTTTGTTTTATTCTCCTGTCCTTAACTCGTAGAGCAGGGGTACGCAACTCCAGGAGGAGGTAATTTAGCAATTTGAATCAGCTGTGTTGGATCAAGGACACATCTAAAACCTGCAGGACACCGGCCCATGAGGCCTGGAGTTGCCTACCCCTGTCGTAGAGGAAGCTCATGGTTTGGTGTGAACATTGATTGTTTGTTTCACTCTGTCTGTCTGAATCTCAGTTTTCCAGCAGAGATTCAGTCGGGTCTGTTGGAGGTCGTCTCCCCGTCGGTCCACTTCTACCCCGACTTCTCCCGACTCCGAGAGTCCTTCGGAGACCCAAAGGAGAGAGTCAGGTCAGCAAACGTGTGTTTGTGTGTCTGTGTACATGTTTAGACACCCTTGTGAGAAAATTGGCATGCTACAATACTTGTGGGGACTAATAGTCACTTATGGGGACAAAATGCCCGTCCACACGAGCTTGAAGGCATTTTTGAGGCTCAGAATGTGGTTTTAGGGTTAGGGTTAGGCCTTCATTTATGATGGTTAGGGTAAGGGAAGCATTGTGTCAAATAGATGTCCTCACTAAGATATGAAAACGAGTATGTGTGCGCGTGTTTCACAACTTCCTTTAAGTATATGTGGACTTTTCAAAACCAGACATACTTCAAGCATCTGGATCAGTTCATATAAATAACGCTGTTTCTGGATTTCATTAATAGAGGCATGTTATATAAATAGATACGACACTCAGTAAATCCTGAATAGAAATCAGTTTGGGGAATTCTCATATACCAAAGACTGTAGAGATCCTGCTCCTAAAAAATCTGTCCTCGGGTCTCCGTAATGTCCTTACTCAAGGGTCCCCACAACGGTAGGTGTGCAAGTCCACACAGTCAACTTTACAGTCCAATCAGGTGTGCGTTTGTATGTGATTTATGAGCTCCAGCAATGAGAGAAAGCTGGTGCTGGTGGGTGTCTCTAATCATTTGTATTTATGCATGCATGTCAGTCAGTGTGTGTGTGTGTGTGTGTGTGTGTGCATGTGTTTAACATCTCCCCATCTCCCCAGGCGTCTGTCAGCCTGTCGTGGCTAATTCATGAGTCTCTGAGCAACCTAACCAGACACACACACACACTGAACACACACACTTAAGTTGGTCCTCTCGCCTTCCTGTCTCCTTGACGGAGCCATCTTAAAAGGAAACGCACACACAGCTCGAAGTGACATCATTTTATTTAATGAACTGCTGCTCCGCCCCTTGGCCCTGTTCCTGTGGTAACACTGGGCAGGGAGGGAGGTAGAAAAGATGAGTTTGGAAGGGAGAAGGAAAAAAGAGAAACGCCTCATCCTCTTCTTCACTGTCTGTGTGCTAATGAGCTATTTTCATCCACCGCCTCTGAAGAAACTGAAGTCTGAAGCTTGTGGAGTCGTTTTCTCCGAGACACACACTCTGGAGCTAGTTGGTGGGAAAACGGCAGCGACGGGTAGTTGACTGTAACATCTCTGCAGAGGAAGAAGAAAAAACAGCGTTCTTCTTCTTCCCTTTTGGGACTCCCTCTCAGAGAGAGACCAGGAGATCTTCTGATTTCGTGATTTCATTCTGTCTGCAGACATCATCTTCAGTTCTTTCCTAGAAAATATCCGCTTTCAGAGACGCGATGCAGAAGGAAAATCTGTCAGACAGAACCTGGGCTGTAAGTCTTAACTGATGAGAAGAGCTGAGACCTGGGCTGAGTGATGCTCTTGTTCTTTAAACAACAGGAAGTGAGTTGATTTAATTTGCCAGCTGTTGGAGCTCAGGGAGACAGACTGCTGTCATTTTCATCAAACATGGAGTCACAGCGCCTGAAATCCAGACACACAAACACAAAAACACATTTTTAGATTCAGTAAGGACGAGATCAATGAGATGGAAAATAATAAAGTAAAAATAAACATCCAATCATACAGTGCACTGACAGGTTGACTGAGAAATAAGGGCTCTGTTGAAGACCCCGGTTCCGGCGGCCTTTCCAGGATTTTTTTAAATGGGGCGGCACAAAAGGGGACGAAGGACGGTACAGGGTGCAGAATCTGAGACAAGTCTGAGGCTCATTTGCAGCCTCATGCAGATGTTTTACATTAAATGTGTAAAGATGCATTTTTATTGAATAACTCCTTGATCTTATAAAGTGGTGAATTCATATAATCTGTAACCTTCTGATTCAGTAATGTGTATGCTGGTGATGATTTTAGGTACTAAAATACTGCTGGGAAGGTTTATCTATATTAAGACAGCTACTTATATTAGCAGATCGAAAAGTAATAAATACCACAAGTACATTTAAACTGTGCTTTAGTAAAGTTAGACTATGCTATGTTACATCACCGGCCCTCTTCATGCCACCTATTGTTTCCTTTCTGGGCATCCTCCTGCATGGTTAGCATCCAGATTTGGGCCTTTGTGTTTTGCATCTAGTTTTGTTTTTTGCAAATTTATTTTTTCTTTTAGTCACTGGTTAAATTTAGGTACTAAAAACTTGGTTAACATACTAAAAATCATGCGATAGGTTTAGGTATTACATTTGGTTAGCTTTAGCTACAAAACCTTTTTTTTCTGTGGTTTGAGTTCTTGGTTTCAGGTGTTGAAATTACAGTTTGTTCACCTGTGCACCACTAGAGAAGCGCACCTGTGTATAGATTTACCACATCTCTTGCTAACTGCCCAGCCTCCACCCTAAAGCATCATGGGAGTAGTTAGTTCGCAAAGTGAAACGTTCCTGCAAACAGAAGATAATACATCAGCTGTGATGGATTTGTGTCCACGCTCTTCAGAGTTTAATTGAGACGAACGGCCGTCAGGAAGGGACTGCATCGGTCTGAAAACGTAATGATTTGGAACAAATGGACTTTAATATGCAGAACTTGTCTGCTCCTTAAACACTTCAGAGTCTGAGCGAGCAAAAGACGAACACTTCTGCGCTGACTCGTCCTTTTTAACGCAGTTTGCATGCGAGCGTATCGCCGCCGCTCGCTCTCTGAGGAGAATCTCATTAAAAGTTTGGTTCCCACCGAAGGCCCGATGCTCTCAGTGTGAGAGGAAGATGGTGACATGAGTCACACGGCCGCCCTGGCAAGCTAACCGCTGCTCATTCAGTTCATCTCCCAGGATACTCCACCTGTGCGCTCACAATAACAGCCGCTTCATTTGATCGTATTTAAGGCTCCATTTAGACGCACGCAGGAGCTTTTAAGATTAAGAGGTCTGCTTTAATTCAGAAAAACTCTGATCACATCCAATCAATGCAACAGTGAAAATACTCTGTACAGTATGAAGCTGATGGGTCGTTTTGTCTGTTTTTGTGGTGCTTTCATGCCTTTTTTGGGTTGTTTTATGTTGTTTCCATGTCTTCTGTGCTTCTTTTATGATTCTTCGTTGTTGTTTTTGTGGTTATTTTGCGTATTTTCTGGTCTTTCTGTGTCTCTTTGTAATCATTTTGTTTCTCTTTATGGCTGGTTTAGTTTTTTGTGGGCTCTTTATGCTATTAAAACTTGTTTTTTTGCCCTTTGTCTGTCTTTTGAGTTTTTTGGATTTTTTTGGATTGCGGGTTTATACTGTTGGCGTTTGGTTTCATTTTGGATTTTTCTGCTGTTTTAATAGTTGAAGTTGTGACTCTGGTAACTTTATTGTTGTTCTTATGATGACTTCTAGTCTATGATATAATTGTCTTTAATTTTACTGTCATTAGTCTCCGCAGTCTTTCTCAGTTTTCCTTCCCTTCTGTTTTGTCCGTCTTTGTTTCGTTCCTCGGTTTAGCTCCTTGTGTGTATTTGTGGACTCCAGCTTGTATTCCTTTAGTATTTTGGTTGTTGGGTGTTTTTCTTTGGTTATAAAAAGCATGTGTTTATCTTCATGTCAGCTGCCTCATTGTCCTGCATTCTGGCCTTCTTCATGTCACCACTCCTGACACTTTGTGCTTGTCATGAGATGATTGATTTTCACGAAGAAGGAAACAAAAACTGCATTGTCTTGTCCACTTATGTTCTTCAAATAAAGGACAATCATTCATGGATTCAATAAGAAGCATGTTATTAATAGAAAGCAGCGGATAAATGCTGCTGTTTCTGTTGCTTCGTGAAAAAAAAAAGAACACCTGGAAGTTTTGTTTTCACCTCTGAACTTCTCGAACATCCACGATTATAAACGAGGATGAAGAAAAGAGAGAGGAAAATTACAGCAGAGGTGGCAAAAGCACACACGGTGATCACTTAAGTCGAAGCAGTGATAAATGTGTTAAAAATACTCCAGTTAAAGTTAAAGCACTGATTTAACTTCTTTACTCAAGTAAAAGTGAAAAGGGTTAACAGGGATTCGGCAGGTGTGGGAACCTTAAGGTCGGCTGTAGCGGTGCAGCGTGGGAAAAAGAATCGCTTATAAATCAGTGACCATCGTTTCGACTATGAGCTCCAGTTTCTTTGTGTTCAGGATTTGAGCTGTGCTGCTCGTCTTTGTGGATTTACACAAGTGAATTCAACAAGATATGAGACGATGTTACACGAGCTATCGTGGCCGAGTGGCAGAGTATCTATATGAGCATCGTCGCCTTCAATTCAAGCTGATGTTTGTGACATCACTCTGTCCATGAACGCCACAACTGCGCAGCACGAGTCCGGCATCGTCCATGACTGCACGCTTCTGTTTGGAGATGTTTGTCATATTTGAAGAAATCCTTTAAACCAGTGGTGGGGAAATTCAGGCCTCGAGGGCCGGTGTCCTGCAGGTTTTAGATTTCACCCTGGGTCAACACACCTTAATCAAATGATTAGTTCATTACCAGGCCTCTGGAGAACTTCAAGACATGTTGAGGAGGTCATTTAGCCATTTAAATCAGCTGTGTTGGATCAAGGACACATCTAAAACCTGCAGGACACCGGCCCTCGAGGCCTGGAGTTCAACACCCCTGCTTTAGAGGAAGGAGTTGACATGGTCTTGATGCTGATTCAGGAACACGGCACAAACTTCAGTTTTTCTTATTCATATAAGAACTTGTTGGAGCTCTGAGACTGCCGGCCTCTAGTGTCTAAACTGATAACAATAATAATATAACAACACCTGAGCTGTAATAATGTTACAATTTATAGAATTAATGGTAATGAGTAAACATGATTAACGCTTAGCTGTAAATATGTGATTATAAGTGATTACAGCTGCAATAAGGTGTCATTAAGTTTGTTTTTTTTTAGTTTTTAATTTGTCTGTCGTCTTTTGTTTTAGAATAATCTCAGTGACGTGAACTTCTGCGGTTTGACCTTTAAAGGATGTTAAGCATGAATGATGTCTTTGCTCAGAAGCTCTGTGTTTGGCTTTTTTGCCTTTTTGCCTTTTTGATTGAACGCAGCGTGGAAGCACTGTGAAAGTGCAATGATGCCTCTGTGGTCACGCTGCTGCTGTTTTTGTGTAAGAAGCTGCCAGAGAATCGTTTCTGTTTTATCTGGAAACACTCGAGTCTTTGCGTGGAGAACCAGCTGACTCTCCCTGTCGCCTTAAATCGCCTCGCCGATCGCCGCGAGGGAGTGCGAGAAAAGAAAGCCTCTGTGTTAACTTTACTGTTTTGCTATAAAAGCCTCTTTTTCCCCGGGATTGTTTCTTAGACCTCGGTGGGATTATAAAAAGTCTATTGACTCCCAACAGTAAAAATAAGCCTTTAAAGTGCCGTGTGAGGAGAGGAGCGTGGATCGTTTTTTTATGGCGCAATAAAGAGACGATGGAGGTGTGGATGGGTTTTCTTAACTGAAGGAGTGGGACCTCATGTGTTTATCACATGCTGCACAAGCCCCTACAACAAAGTGCATCTTTTAATGCTTTTTTTGTTTTGACCCTGAGATGTGTGGGAGGTTTTTCTGGCACTATGATCATGTGCTCCTGGTCACTGCACAAAGCTGCAAACCTCCACTGGTCAGTGTGGATGGACACATGAGGAGTTTTTATGCTTCTGGACAAAATCTGTCCTCGTTTGTTTGCACCATCATTCTGCTTTTATGTGATCTAATGACACAAAAAGTTAAACGCACTAACATAAAACTTCACTTCTGTTTTACCCTCAAGCATCAAAATCCATCACTAAAAGAATGATAACAACATTTTAAAATGTCCAACTCTGAATAGAGACCTGCTATGTTGTATGTTTGGAGACGGCGGCACTGCCAAAAGGACAGGAAGCCGAGCTGGAGAGTTCTGTTGGGAGGGACAGCTCAGGTTGAAGGTTTGCACGTGTGCAGAGGATGGATGGTGTTAAAGATGGAGCTGCAAGGCAGAAGGAAAAGATGACGAGCTCAGAGAAGATTCGTGGATGTGGTGAAGCAGGACATGCAGAGGGTTGGCGTGACAGAGGAGCATGCTGGGATAGGGTGAGGCGGAGGCAGATGATCTACTGTGGCGACCCCTAAAGGGAGAAGTTAGAAGAAGAAAACGAGCCAGGTGGTTTGATTTCTAACCTCTGCCTCTGAGGCTCAGAGAAAGGCGATTACAGAGATGTAACAGTAACTAGTAAGTTGTTACTGTTGGAGCATTTTTAATGACATCATCACTGAGCTCTGATTAGCAGGTGTCTGTATCTGTGTGATGGTCACACGGTCTGTGGATGCAGACTGATCACTCCACCCTGTTCTCCTGATGAAGTCACTTATTAAGTGTCGACATACTGCTCTTTAAAAATGCCTTTTATAAACTGTTCCCAGTGTGTTATGAATCCAATTTTAGTGACTTTCCTGTTAAAATAGAGAATTCATTGTCGATTTCTCTTTTTTCGTGAGAACTTATCGAGCATTAAACAGATGGCGGTAAACTCGGGCCGGGCTGCCGCTGCAGTAGGAACCCTCTGAGCTCTGACACCTCAAACAGCTGAGCGCTCGCTCTGTAAATATCGAGCTGTGTGTGTTTAGCAAACCTCGTCTGTAAACACACTGATTCAGTTCACCGCTGATTGCTTTGTTTCGTTTCTGCGAGCGCCTGAAACTCGCGGCGTGCTCTCTTTCCCACATGCGGGCCGAAGGCGTCGATGGAAACCTGCAGAGCTACAACCTTGATCCTGCTGGATGTGCTTCCTCTGTGTGTGTCAGAGACAGCTGGTACCTGTTTAGTGTGTGTGCAGCGTAACCACACAAACATTCAGTGTTTTTTATACCACAAACAGGCATTTTACAGGTGAACAGACGATGAGATCAGGTTCACAAATAAGGGAACAGTTCCCCGCTCTGTGGTCAGTCTCTTTTTGTGGTCGATGGATGTTTTTATTTTCATTCTTTCATTGTTTTTGTCTCTTTGTCTTGTTGTTGTCTATTTTGTAGCTTGTTTGTGTATTTGTGGTTGTTTTATGGACCTTTGTGGTTCTCGTTGGATAATTGACTTTCATGAAGAAACAAATACATGCTGCCTTGTCTTTGCCACTTATAAGATCACACGTACTTAAGAAGGAGAGGTTCACTCCAAAATCACATCTACATATTTTGCCTCTGGCCTGCAGCGTTGTTTATCCAACACAGTCGTGTTTGACTTGCTCAGCTTTGCCAAACTGACTTTTCTTAACTACAGTGAAAGTAAATGGTGCTTGTCTTGCGTCTGTAGGAGAGCCCGAAGAATACACTACAGAACATCCACAAGGCTGTGAGCAGTTTCATAAAGAAACAGAAACAGACTCTTAAATTAGTCAAATAAAGTGATGAGAATAAAAAAAGCCAGCTGTCTGCAGCTTTACAGCGCCGTGCACTTCTCTCCACTGAAGAGTAAATGTTGTATTTTAAAGTTGGTTCTCGGTGCTCTTATTGGTTTCAGTGGGAGGAGCCACACCCATGTAGCACTACATTTACTTACATGGCCGTCCTGGATATTTTCAGATGAACTGATCTGTGTGTGTAACCCTCCACCTCTGCTCAGTGATGTAGATGTCCTCCTTTACTCTCTGAGGGGAGGCGGGGTACATGTGGACAGGTGATGCGCAGTCTTTCTAATGTCCAGCAGGGGGCGACTCCTCTGGTCAGTCTTCCTTTTGGTCTCAGTTGGTGCTTTTAGGACAGGAAGGATGAAACAGCATGGCAAGATTTAGGGCGGAGCTACCTCGTGATTGACAAGTCACTTTCACCCGTTTCACCCATAACATCCAACTTTAAAATGCTAGCATAGCAACAGCTCCATAGCAACCCATTAACCAATGGATGATGTCACAATGGCGTGTGTGAATGTGCAGTAACTGTGTGTCTGTCTCAGAAGAAGTGTTGCAGGTTTACTTGCATTAATTCATTAACTCCTCCTCCTCCTCTCCCTCAGATGGAGGACGAAGCAGAACCTGGACTACTGCTTCCTGATGATGTACGCTCAATCTAAAGGAACCTACTACGTCCAGGTAAAGAGAAACACTGAAGAAGAAGCAGCTCGGCGAGCTGCTGCTGGTCTTTCTGTCTGCCTGTGGTTATTTTGGATGTTTTTGTAGTTATTTTTAAGCATTTCGGTCGTTTCATGTGTTTGTGCCAAAATCCTGGGGGTGGGGCCAAAACTAAATAAATGAATTTGACAGTTGATATAAATTGTTCATTCCGCTTCATGTCAGAGTGAACGCTGCGCGTTTATCGGTGGATTTTCTGGTAAATGATTCGTTGTCATGTGGTGAATGAAAGTGATGCTCACTTCCTCACTGCTGCATCTTTCCTTTAAAACTAGTCTGCTTTTCCGAAAGCAGGATTAAGGATAGAAGGGCGTGTGCTCAGAAATGATCAGGATCATGTAAGTGTAAATTCAGATGATATGTGCTCGTGTGTTTTCAGAGCTCCTGGGAGGACTTTGATCTCCTCTTTGCTTTTTCACATCTCTAATCATTTTGCATGTTTTCACTCTTTTACTCTTTAGGTTTCATTTTTTGTTAGATTTTGGTTGTTTTGGCGTCTGTGGCTGTGATGCCTGGTTTGGAGACGGAGGCTGAGGTCACATGTTCACAGGGAGTGAGCATCGTGGACGGGAACAGAAACGTGTCCATCACAGGGACAGCTCAGAGTCAGAGAGGCTGAGATGGTTGGCACATGTGCAGAGGAGGGAGGGTGGGTCTACTGGACAAAGGAGAAAGAGAGGAAGAGCTCAGAGAAGATTCATGGATGCAGTGAAGGAGGACATGCAGAGGGGGGATGCTAGGATAGGAGGAGATGCAGATGACCCGCTATGGCGCCCCCTAAAGGCAGCAGCTGAAAGAAGAGCAGGAAGAAGAGTCTGTGGTCATTTCAGGTTGCATCTTTTTGTCTGTTTTAGGTCGTTTTCAGTCGTCTGGTCACATTTGGGTCGGGCTGTCGTTTCATTTGCTGGTGATTTTTGGACACGTGTTAATCTGGTTTAGTGTCTTTGTCCTTTTTTTGTCACATTTTGTTTGTTTTTGTGTATTTGGGTCATTTCAGGATTCACTTTTTAGTCGTCTTGTATCACTGTGTGATTGTGTTGTGCCTCATTTTGGTCATTTCTGTTCCTTCGTACCCTTTTGAAGCACATTGTGGTTATTTTCTGTTTGATGTTTCTGATTCAGGTCAGATTTTGGTCAGGCTGTGTCTCTTTGTGGACGTTTCATGTCACGTTTTGGTTGTTTATCGTGTCTCGGGGTAAATCGGTTGTGGACAGTTAATTTCCCGAGGGGTCACATGAGGAGCTGTGACTGTTATAGAGGGTCACAGCAATAAGCCTGTAAGGAGATAAAATTAATAATGAGCAGAACTGAGTTAAGTTTCTTGGCGCGGCCCTCCACATCAGTCCCAGCTCCTCGTGCAGCCCCTCGGGAACGTTAACGTGACCTCACGTGACCTCTGAGCTCTCAGCAAACAGTGGTCTCTCCACAGAAACAAAACGAGTCGCGCTCTGAATGCGATGAAGCTTTAAGATAAACAGTCTCTGTGATGTAATCCCGCTGGTGTCTGAAGCTGATGATGAAACTGTTGCATTGTGGGTAGATTAATGGACGCGTCTCTGTGGCGCTGTCACAGACCCTTTGTTCCCTTTGAAGATGAAAAGAAGAAGAAGGACTCGTCCCTCGTCCCCCTCCTCGACATCTGGGACAGAAAGGCGTTTTATCTGAATAAACAGGAAATGAGATGAAGTGATCTTTAGCTCACCTGCTTCCTCCCGACCTGGAGACAGCCCGGCCTCCTCCAGAGGCCTTAAAAACACCTCATAAATATATTTGAAATTAAACAGCCTGACCCGACCGGCTCTGTGTGCTCTCAGGAGACAGAAAACCTTCACACTGAAGCCAGTGTTGCATTCAGGTGCGTCTCACCAGCTCATGAATTAAAAGCGTCCCGCTTCTGATATTTTCTCTCGTGCTAATAAAAATTAAATGAAACCTAAAAGCGCAGGCTTCATGTCTTTGGCTCTGCCATCCGCTTCGTTACGCTCACTAACCTTTAATTATCTGAGCTCGGTGGATGATAAAGCTGCTGATGTGGAGCAGCAAAGGAGAAGTGCAGCGTTTAAAAGCACACCAAACTACCCTTCATCTTCCCGGCCCTTTAATCTCCTTTTCCTTCTTTTTCTTCCTTCTTTTTGTTCTTCTCTTTCATTTCTTATTTATAGTGGTTCCTCCCTGTATTCTTCTTCTTCCTTCTCCTCTTTACTTCTTTTTCCTCTTCCTGGCTTCTATTCTTCTTCTTCACAGCTTCTTCTGTTTTTATCTTTTGTTCTGTCCTTCGCAGAGCATCAGATCACACTTTCAGAAGCTCTGTTTGACTTTTCAGCTCTCATGGCTTTTATTTTGAATGTGGATCATATTCTCTCAGTTATTCCTGACTTCCTGCCCTCCTCATCCTCACCTGAGGAGGCTTCCTTCGCTTTTCCGAGGGGATTGTGGTGCATTTATTGAACTGGGAGCAGTGTTTTGAGTGTTAGTTTAAAATAATCCGTGTAAAATCTGAAGAAAAATGCACACTTTTTACTGCTTTAGGCCTTTAGAGGTGATGTCTATGAAATACTGTTGAAAGTTGTTTATTCAAAGCCTGATTGTTCCTGAATGTGGCTGAATTATAAAACCAGCCTACATTTCTGTGTTGGAAGGTCAACCAAAAAGCGACTGAACAAAAATACAGAAAGTGACGACTAATAGATGTGAAACCCTCACAAAGACGAATAAATTCCGCTGAAATGATGAAAGATTATATTTTTCTCAAAGACGCAGCAGAATACCTGCAGACAGGTGATGTCAGAGGTCGAGGCCGGCGGGGGGTGTTTGTGACAAACAAATAAAAGCTAAATTTTTCTGACTCTGAGGATTCTCCGTGGAAATAAAAAGCATTTTCTGACAGAACGGTGAGCAGGAAGCTCTGCAGATAGATGTTCGATGTGCAGCTCTGTGCGCTGGGCTGTTGTGATCCGCAGACTTGAACGCTGGTCTGCCTGCCGGAGCTGAGCCCAGTTATTTTTCTGGCTACTTTCCTGTGATGGCGCAGTCTCGCCGACATCATCTCAGCCGGCGGCGGCGGAGCTTCGGCTGCTCCCACACGAAGCTTTCTGACAGGAACATGAAGCCGACGCGCTGTTTTGACACCTAAACTCTCTCTGAACTTTGCAGAGTTTTCGCTGTCTGCAGGGAGCGGCGTTGAGGCGAGGAGGTGGAGGAGGCAATTACTCTGTGTCGACTCCCCCGGGACGAAAGGGGAAGACGTGTGTCAGGAGGCTGGCGTTTATGGAGCGTCTTCTGCTGGTTTGAGATCAGGAGCAGAAATGTTGAGTCTGGCTTCTCTGCTGAAGTCTTAGTGATTCCTTCACTGAGGCGAGAGGTGGAAACCCTGTTAAAGTTTGCATCGCTTTCTTAATAACATAATTTTTATTGACATTTTTCTCACAGTCTGATGGTTTTTGCAGCCGGCGTCTGTCTTTTACCGGTTTATGTTTGCATCTTTGAACTGTGACTGACTTTAAATGCTACAAACGCAGACAGTTGATGATCCTCCAGAGAGTTCCTCTGGATCTGTGCTCCGTGATGTCCTGAACACGTTTATGGATGTTTATCTGTGTTATAAATAATAAAAAAGTGTGATCCAAACTTCTTGTGAAAATGTCTGATTGGAGGGTTTTAAATGATCTGCCTCGCGCCTCCACCTCACCTCTCCCTCCGTTCCCCTCTTGCTTCTTCACATTCAGCACATTTATTATGATCTTCATCTGACGAGTTCATCGAGGTGGCCGCGGTAATTTTGGCATTTCGTGCATGTGAACGTTAGGCAGGTTTTTGTTTTTTGTTTCAGAGGGCGCACGCACACACACACACACACGCACGCACAAGCACGCGCGCACACACACAGTTAGAGGAGGAAACTAAACTGCGTCTCTCTCTCTCTCTCTGTTGCAGTTAGAGGACGATATAGTCGCTCGCCCAAACTTCTTCACCACCATGAAGAACTTTGCGCTTCAGCAGCCGTCGGAGGACTGGATGATCCTGGAGTTCTCTCAGCTCGGCTTCATTGGTGAGTCGCAGCGCTCGGCTCCATCAGGGGTGGAGGAGAGCACCTCCCCCCTCAGGAGACAGAGGAGCAGAGAGGAGGGTCTGTTGTTCATTCAATGGTAGTCTCTGAGAACTTTTGTGTCGTCGTCTTCTAGCTTCTGAAGGGACTGCAAACAGGTGAACAGGTGTCCATCCAAACACCTGAAGCACAGCCTGCAGTTACAAACACACGGTCAGCACAAAGTGTCGCTGCCAAACGCCTTCGACAGCCAGACTTTCTTTGACTTACCTGGTTTGATAAAACATCTCAGTCAGAGATGATGGGTGGTGGTCCTCTCGCTCTGTCAGGCTTCAGTCACAAAGGCTCAGCGACTGGTTGGCAGATACAAGGGAACCACTAGGGCGATGTACCCCGGCTGATATCTAGATCCGGTTATTTTTGTGTTACTTTACGTAAATACATACATTTTTCGTGACCCCTAGATTTTTATTTTTATCGCAAAGCAATTTGACTTTTACATGTGCTGTATAAATAAATTATACTTATTTGCCTACTAGGGAAAAATGTGTGTTCTCCAATCGGTTGGAGAGTGGTTGGTGGAGGTTGCTGCCTACCGCTGAGTGAAACTGATCACCGGGAAGTATGCATTGAAACGCCTCTGGTTTGAAAAGAAGACTCCGATTTGTCATCGTCAACTACTCACTAAGTGAAGTGTGAAAAGTGTGACACAAACTGAATGTGCAACATATTACAACATGTTAGGAACCAAAGCAATCAGAGGGAGGTTTTTAGCCAGAGACCAGAGGGTTCCCAGGGGTCAGAAATCTCCGGTCCACCCCTTTTAAAGCAAAGTGGTGTGTTTCACATGTCCTTTCACTCTTCCTCTGTGCCGCCTACTCCAGTCAGACACATTATCAAAGGAACTATTCATAAAGATTTATAAGTAGCATTAAAAACAGTGATAGAGCACTGATGAAGTTGTGTGTAATCTTCTGATTAGACTGTTTAATACACTTTTTGTTCCAGACAGTTTGCTGTTTGTAACATGATGTCTGTACATTGGACCGCTGAGACATCACAGGCTAGTTAGTGCGTTCAGGTCCGACTGTCCCCATAAACAGTCCACAGACATGAGTGCTGCGTTAATCGGTGATGTAGAACAAAGTGCTGCATGAGTCTATGGTTAAAATGTGATTGTAGTCTAAAGTGCTTTGAGTGGTCAGTAAGATTTAAAAAAACACCATAGATGCAAATACATTACATCTTTTAAAAGGCTCTGAGCCTTCCACTTACTCTCGTTTCTTTAATATTTTAAACTTCTAAGTTGTAATTAGCACTGATGGATGCTTTTTATTTTCAATAATCGTAGTTTCTCATCCTGGGCTGACATACCGGGCTCTCCTCATCCTCCACCTTCTTCCTTTATTTTCTTTTGCTGTTTTTCTGTTTCAGCTCTGATGCCAGTCCTTTTCTTTGTTTTGAGTCATACTCTTGAGGGAAAAGCATTCACCACCTCGCTGCCCAAACCTCCGTTTTTTTTTTTCCCCATAAACCGTGTCACTCTAAATAAAAAGCTGTGCCTTCTGTTTCTCTGTCGTCAGCCAGGTTTGCTTCAGTTGCAAAATCCTCCTTCACTTCTCTCTCAGGCCGGATTCACACGTAGGTGTTGCAGGCCTGATATTGCGGAGGTGTCTTTGCTTACACGATCATCATATTTAGGTTTAATTAGCCATTAGCGTGATCCAAATTAGCTGACTGATAAACTTTTCATGTACCCGAGAACAAGAACTAGCTCATTCTCTCAGGACATCCACCCCTGAGAGGATGAGAATATCATGATTTGAGTTTGATTTGAACAGTGCTTGCATTTTAAAAGTTAAACTTTTCTCAGGTTTTTAAATGGAGCAAAGCGACAGTTCTGCAGTTCAACACAGCAGCGTGTGACATCACCACGATCAAAACAGCTGGCTGGAAAACTCTGGGGCATTTAGAACAGACGCTCTGATGAAAGACAAGAGGAGACGGTGACTATATAAACATAGGCAAGAGGAAGTGGAAAGGGCTGGGAGAACAAGACACAGCTGAACTAAATCAAAGAAGAAGACTCAGGGGAAGAGAAGTGAAAGCAGCGTACAAGGAACAACTGACTTTCAAAATAAAGCAGGAAGGATGATAACCAAATGGGGAAAACACATGAATGGACTTAATACTGGAGGACTGACACAGTAGGATGAAACACTGAGGGAGAACTAAAATCTGAAGCAGGGGTGTCAAACAGACGGCTCGGGGGCCAGAATCAGCCCATCGAAGACTCTTCATTCGGACGACTGGACAGCTGTGAAAAAAGTGAGAGGGCATAAATTTTTACAGCCTCTCATACTAATACTGCCATTTCCATGGCCATTCAGACACCAAAGTAAATAAGTAACAGATTTCTGCTTTTTAAAATGAGACTACAATTGATTAGTTATCTCAGGGGTTAAATGTGTAATTAAACTTCTTTACATTGATAGAACGAGGACTTTGACTCGTCTGACCCATTCAAGCTCAAAGTGGACTGTATGTTGCCGACGATGTAAAACGAGTCTGACACTCTAAAGCAGGGGTGGGCAACTCCAGGCCTCGAGGGCCGGTGTCCTGCAGGTTTTAGATCTCACCCTGGGTCAACAGACCTAAATCAAATGATTAGTTCGTTACCAGGCCTCTGGAGAAATACAAGACATGTTGAGGAGGTAATTTAGCCATTTGAATTAGCTGTGTTGGATCAAGGACACATCTAAAACCTGCAGGACAGCGGCCCTCAAGGCCTGGAGTTGCCCACCCCTGCTCTAAAGCAACCAGGAACTAGGAACAGACTAAATAAAAGAACAAGCCAAGAATCAAGACCAGAAAGATACAAAGCTCACAAATACGACCCAGGACACAACAGCTGAAGCTAGCTGAGTCCGCGGTAACGGTAAGCACTCGTGCCGGTTGTCCTGCTGAGCTTGTGGAGAACATACTGAAAGCAGATCAGCTGATGAATGCCAGAATATCACTGCAGATTTTTTACACACTCATCTCAACTCTTTCCCACCAGATCGGGACGATGTCAGCAAAGAGCGATGATGGAGAAAGATTTCATCAAGATATGAAAGTGATGGAAAACTGATACTACTGCTGGGTCTTGAAAAGAGACACGGATGTGAGCAACGCTTTCAGCCACGCTGACCTTGAGATTTCCTTTAACACGTCTCTCCTGGTTTGTTTTCAGAACAAACATTTTAAATTAATTTGGTGGGAAAAGTTTAAATTCCAGACAATGAAAACATCAGTGATGTGTAGCTCAAAAACATGACATGGAAGCTTAAATCATACAGTTTTCAGCAATAAACAATAAATATTTTGCTTTGGTTTTTGTAGACCAGTGTAATTAATACTGATTCATACATATTCACACATATATAGGAACAAAATTTACCAGAGCGCACATTTCAGGGATCAAGAGGCCGGACAATTTTTACACTGATGGAGGCCGGACAGTTCCACGGCATCTAAGCTTCGCGATAGAGGCAGTGAGGTTCGCTGCCTCTGACAGGATGTGAAGCCGATTTCCAGTTTCCATCTGACTCATGAATTAAATCCAGCAGATTAATTGAGGCATCAGCCTGCATCTGATCTGCCTTCTAATTATTCTGTCAGGGCTAATCAATGAATTCTTCCTGGATCCAATCAGCCGACGGCGGCATGTGGAACACCGGCGTTATTCGCCTGGAACCAGAGTCAGGATTTATCCTCAGAACTGCTTCCAGCGCTGACGGATAGGCCGATGTAACAGAACTGAAATCGGAGAGATCAGAGGTTTCGTCACGTTAACACGCTCGGAAATTAAATCCTGAAGCTGCTACCTGCTAATCGTGTATTTGTGCTGAAAGTTCAGACCTTCAGTGCCCAAAAAGTAAACTCTTCTTCCTAATTAGAGCCGCCGTTAATTCGCTTCAACTGATGGTTGATCAGGACTGAAACAGCTGCTGAGAATAATGCATGTGTGATTTAATGTGTTAAATTCCCATGGCCCTCATAGCTCAAAGAGCACGGAAAACCTGAAAGTAAATTTATATTATTAAAAACAATTAACTCAAAGAAAAATCACCTAGAAATAAGGACTTCCATGGAGACTTATATCAAAAGACCTGACACATAAATCAATTTCAAGAAAATCAAACCCAAGCTCAGTCTTTCCAAACCAACATAGATACATAAACATACAGTGGAGGGATATGTATGGACTGAGGTAGAAGGTTTATCCATAATTATCTTTATCCAGATTGAAAATAATCATAACTCGTTGAATTTTTACCAGGTTTTCTGAGTCAGGTGGTTTCAAATGCTGCACATTAAAATGGGAACAAACAACATGCTAACCCCATGTGGACAGTAACCGTGACAGTTCTCGGATATAATGTTAAATTGAATATTACAGTTCTAAATCCTGAGCAAGATGGTGACAAACGCACGTTTCACCAGCCAATACATGAAAACTAAACAGTGAGTAAAAGTCAAAAAATTACAAAGTAAAGCGTCGTGAAGATGCCAGTGTCAGACAGATGCTGGGTAGTTAAATCCCTGGACAGTGACCCAGAAAAATGGCACCAGTCCTCAACTGGTTGGCAAGGTGAAACTGGTTGCAGAGAGTGTGCAGCACTGAAAACCTCCTTTGGATTACTTTGGTCATTAGCAGATTCCCGCAGGGAAGACCAGCTTGTTTGAAAAAATGCTGAGCGAAAGTGAAACTGAACGTTCAGATTCAAAGTAAAAGCATAATTTTTACATTAAAGCCATTTCATCACACGTTTCAGTTTCACCGCAGCTCAGCGAATATTTGGTGAATGTTTGCAGATGGCCGCCCCTCCCTGAGACTGGTTCCTTACGCTTAAAAGGGAGTTTTCCTTACCACTGTCACCAAGAGCTTGCTCAAAGGGGGTTATCTCATTGTTGGGGTCTTCTTGGTATTATTGTACGGTCTTTATCTTACAATATAAAGCACCTCGAGGTGACTGTTGTTGTCGTTTGGCGCTTTATAAATTAAATTGAACTGAGCTGAATTGATCCGGTCAGTGTCTTCCATACAAACACACTGCATACCACTTTGCAACCAGTTTCTCCGAGTCCAAGACAACAACCTCTAGCAACCACTCATCAGCTAATTGGAGAATGCTAATTTTTCCCTAGCAACCACAGGTAGCAAACACTCACAACTGCTCAGGGAAGACTCATTTTTCCTCAATGACTGATGGTTGCCAGGAAGTTACCGCGTGGTCTCTGAGGCCTGTGTGACTGAGGACTTAATTACAGCTAGCTGACTAACCCACAGACAGAGATGGAAGTAGGATCTGATTCTGCATTCCTCCTAACAGCCACAAGGGGGCAGTTCATGTGGTTCTATAGACACTTCTAGGAAACTTGTCAGGTCCTTTTCCCTCGGTTTACCTCCATAAACACTTCCCTGATGAGTTCAGGGGCTCAGTCCTAGCTTCAGGTCATCAAATGAGAAGAGAATAGAAAATGTCACTGATATTTAAAATTATGTTCATTTAGAAAAAAAGATTATCCAGCATATGTTAGCTAGCTGTAAACACAGGCCGGTTCAGTGAGTTTAAACTTAATTTTAAGTTACAGCATCTTCATTTAAAAAATCGTTACTTCCAGAAAAGGGTGTCATAAAGCACATTTCAAAGTGTCTTTATTTCTGATTTCTTGGTATATAAACCCTGTAGCAGACAGCGTACCTGACCAGGTCCATCGGGTTAATCTGATGGGACACTTTTTCCACTGTTTTTCTTCTCTCATTCTGCCCCCTGGTGTGCGTGGACACCACAAGAAGCAAAACATCCAGAAAATAAGCCAGATCTGACAGACAGGAGCTCATAAAACAGTGTGCAGGTTTCTGCCTCCTCGGTGTGATGTTGCTGGTTTTGCTGCAGAAGCTGTGTGAGGTGATTTCAAACCAGTGGCTGCTGGTTGTTGTTTGGAGGCAGCGACAGTGGGTGAGCGGATGGAGGGACAGTGAGGTGCATCTGATTCCTCCATCACCAGCCCTGAGTAGTGACAGGCCGAGCACTCGGGGACCTATTAGAGAGGAGTCTGGTGGGACGACAGCGTTGCTGTGTAGCTTAGTATGTTTTTAAAGAGAGAGGCTGGACATGAGCTGAAAATGACAACACTGACTTCACAGACACAACACCATCTTCCAACACAGAAATAAATTCTCACACCTTTTTGTTTAAATTAGTTCTATTCTGCTTTTCTTTAGTTATCCTTATTATTTTTGTGCTTTTCTTTATTTCTATTTATTTTACTTTTACTTATTGAATTTTATTTCTTTTTCTTTATTCAAATATCTTTCTTTCTTTCTTTTAATAAGCTTTTTAATGCGTGGCAGCTGACACAGATGTAAATAAGTCTTATTCTGTAGGACACGTTGTATGGATTCCTTGGTTAAGGTTAATGAGGACGTTTGAAGCTTTGTAAGATCCTGAAAGACGCAGGAATAAGTAGTAGGATTTCAGAGTGTAATAACGGACTGAAACAGAAGATGGCAGCACTGCATCTACAAGGATGCCAAGTGCCGTTAAACGCCGAAGAAGAAGAAGCAGTCTCCGGTATCGTAGCTGAGTCCAAATTCAGGGGCCGCATTTGTAGGCCGATTACGTTACAGCGACGCGACAAAGGCTGTCCAAACTCGAAGACTCCTCCAAATGCGGCCTTAATTTCCCCAGATTTGAAGGATGGGTCGGGTGTATCCTTCGTGACACAACCTATCCCAGAATTCATACTGCGGCCCAGCCAATTCCAGTTTCCAACAATGGCGGCAGCTACTTAGTTTTAATATTACTCTTATTACTATTTCTGGGTCACAAAATAAACTTTTAAGATATTTTCAGGCGATGATGTAGCTGTGTAAACTTCAAATATCTGCTCGGTTTATCAAGACATCACACATTTGCAAAAGTGCTCCAAAGTTTTCGGAGATGAGCTGGCCGGGAGGGCAAGGTTCAACTCCCAGCACATCTGTTTCAAACCCCCCGTGGTCTTTCGCTACTCAGGTTAAACATGATATATAAGTCACTTAGATAACTTAAAAATGGTATTGTTTGGCTTTTTTCAGTGTTTTGTTTGTTCCTAGGGTGGCTGTAGCTC
>VUQG01018990.1:0-18986 GCA_015106755.1 Etia nguti
TCCCAAACCTTAAAATGTATCATTCAGCTGATATATAACCTTTAGAAATGCTTCATATGTGCTTGCAAAGTAGATCAAAATATGTTAATGTTTTTATATTCTGTCAATGCTGTGACTGATTTTTATCGATGAATACGCTTTAATAAGTACTTCATAATACTATAACCATGAAAGTACAGACATAAGTTACACCATGTTTAAAAATGGGTTTTTAAAACACTTTATAAAAGCTATGCTTCAGAATTAAATGATCCAAACACTTGCTTTAAACTACTCTGTAGTCTATTCTTACACTTACATACATTATAAATACACTTAAAATCACCCAAAACATGGTTTTAAGTATGTTAAAACCATATTTTAACATACTTAAAATGCAAACTTAAAATACACTTAAAACCCTGTTTTTAGTGCCTCTAAGTACAGATTCAAAGGTTAGGCTAAAAATAAACTTCTACCGGACTTCAGCTTTTAAAAACTGGCATTAAAATGCACCTTTGAAATAACTGGTCTTTAATGTAGCCCTCTGCCATCAAACAATGAGGGCTCACCGTGGCGCAAATGTAAAAAAGCAACCATGCTTTTAGTGCCTGGCATCTACAGAGGATAGCTCAGCTGTCAGCTAGGTGAGGGGGGCGTGAGGTGTGCCTTGTGCAATGCAATCACATGAAAATAAATGGGTCATGGGTTGAGGGCAAATCAAAAATGGATTGTGCAGCATGGTGCAGCAATTGTCAGGTGGATGGAGGGGTGGGGAGGGGGGGGGGGTGTCTATTTTAACAAGCCATCCACACGATACTTTGGCCACGTAAATCTTTGAGTAATAACCATAAAGTGCTTTTCCTTTTCTCTGCACACCGCTACCTTGTCTGATTTCCCGTCAACGCCAAGGTAAGTTTCATACAATAATAAAAAATTAAAGTCAGAGATTTTTAACACAGATATTAAATGAGACTTTTTGACCTAGCAATGCAAGATTAAGAGATGGCGCATTAAAGGTGATTCAGTGGACCATAGCTATTAAACTATAGTTAATAATAAAGTTTTTTTCCATTGTTTTTTTAAACAATGACAGTAAAGGTTCACTCTGTTTTATTTTCTGAGTTGTTAAAGTACCTGCATTTAAAGCCCTTTGGCTGTCTCAGTCGAGCTGAGTCTTGTTTTAACTCAGGGGTAGAGGAATACTGCATATCTGCATGCCCCTGACAGTGATACTGCAGCCGGTATTTATGTGACAGGATCACAGCTATGTGACTACTTTTGTCAAGGTCTTAAAACTTTTTGAACTTGGCAGCCCAGCTTTTACTCCCACAACATCTCAGGCTTCTTAATGATGTCTTGATCCTTTGAGTGAGGAAATGTAATCTGAGGCTGAAACTGCCCAACGACGTTTTGGCTCTGGTAACAACACGTTTGATCCTTCACTGCAGTTAAAAGCTGATGTAATAAGCGACCATAGTTTGCTCATATGAACTGGTAACCTTCTGGCTAAGGCTGAAGGCTTCCTAAAAACCGCCTGTGACTTTCCTTGTTGACCTTGACCTTCACCCTCTCTTAGACTGGCTTATTTTAAACTGGATAGTGTTGTCAAGTGAGGAGAGCTTTTTATTTTTAGAACTACAACTGTTTATCACGATTAAATTCGTTTTAATACAATGTAGTAATCAGTAGTAAGTTTTTGAAAGTAAAGATAAAGAGAAAATAAAAACATATGGATGAGGACAAGGCTATGTAATATAAAGGCATATATATTATAGACAGATTATTCAAAGACATTAGCCGGCTAAATTTAAATGTTGGTGTCAGAGAAGCAAAATAAACAACCTTCTAAGATAGAAAATGTGCCACAATATGAATCTGGATGAGATCTACCAGTATCTGCTGGTATGGTGTTGTTCCACTTTCCCTGCTGCCAAACTTTTTGTAGCTTGGCTGTCTCTTGCATTATCAAGGCCACAGCAGCTGATGGGACACAGTGCAATGTGGCCAAATATAGCTGTGCAACAGGCAACTCCTGGGAAGAAAGCTGAAATATATCTGAAAGCCCCTGAGAGCTATTAGACTAAATAAATCTGTTTAGCAGATCTCTAGTTCCCTAATCTTATTATCAACAGAGAATACTAGGAATACTAATAATGTGTCCTTTTTTAAATTGTTATTATCTATTTGTTTGCACATGTCTTTTCACATAGTTGATTGCTTTGTGGAAACAAAAGTTTTTAAAAAAGGAAAAAAGAAAACAAAATAAGAAAATAGTTGCTAGTTAGAACTTCCCAAAGTACAAGATAATATATTCCAGTATTTTTTTTTTCTTTGATCACAAATCCAAACCCAATACTGTAACTAAAAGATGGCCTACAGGTTCCAAAAGCCTTAATCATGCATTCTTTTTAATGACCAGCAGGGGGCAACTCTAAAAAGGTTTTTTTTTAAATAATTCCAGCTGTTTTGAAGTCTATGGGAAAATAACTATTGAGCTTATGTGACTCATGACCTCAGTAAATCCTTCATAGGTTTATGGTCTCACTCACTAGTTTTACATTTTTAAATAAAAATATTTTTAAAATGCCAAATTCTGTTCATTTTGTTAATTATGGTCACACTTGCAAGTTGCTTTTCTATGCGAATGCACTTTGTTTAATTTCTTACTCAGCTCCACCCTTTGCTCTTAATATGCGGGTAAAAAAACAAGACCATGGGACCCAGCCTTCAAAATAAGTCCACAAATTAGGTGATGATGTCACCTGGATTATGAATGTAGTCTGCATCCAAAACACTTTACATTACTCACTTTACACAAAGATACGAGAAAGAAAGGTTTCACAGCATCACATTCAAAACATTTAAATTTTGAAATGTTTGATTGAACATTAATTTAAACTAACCTGAAAACCTGTGATACTATATCTGTGATACTAGGTATTAAAAAATGTATTTCTCTTACAAAGGCACAATAAACTGCAGCAATGTCTGAGGGGTGAGTATTGCCCTAGTATAATTTGTTTAATATGTTACATCATTCACCTAGGTTGAAAAAACTTTTCTAATGTTTAAAAAATAAAACAAGTGATCTGTGTGTGCATTTGTTGTTGTTTTTTTTATCATACCACCATGTTGATAATGAAGACCGGTGAGTGAAAATGTTGTCAGTGTTCACAATGATTAATTAATCACTAATCCAGATTCTAAGTTTTTGTACACTTCATATGATATTTATCATCTACATTGATTTATCTCCTTTGGTTTTAGTCCAAGAGAAAGCGAAAGTTTGCTGCTACACGCCGACTCCTTTTGAAAGTAGGTCTTATAGATTCAAAGGAACTTGTGTTTTGCATTTGTTGTGTTTGGTTTGTTATTATCATTTTGATTTTTTTATAGTTATCATCATTATTATTCAAAAGAGCCATTCATCAGGAGTATTTAATGTTATAAAGAGTGATTGAAGCCTTACTATATTTTAGTCCAAACTGCTGAAAAAGGCCGCTGCCATGCTGGTGGCAGAAGGTGAAGAGAAAGAAAGGGAGAAAGAAAGAGTTGTTAATGAGTCATACCCTCCACTGCAGCTGTCAGGAATGTCAGTCCAGGAGCTCCAGGTACTGACGAAACAAATTTTAAATGATCAGTAATGAATTAATTTATGTAATTTTAACATCTTTTTTTTTCTTCTGTACAGGAACTTTGCAAAGAATTACATCGTAAAATTGACGTAGCAGACGAAGCACGTTATGATATGGAGGTCAAAGCAGGCAAAAATGAGAAAGAGGTACAAACATTTTGAATAACAGAGTAAAAGTACTTCTTGTATACTCCTGCATGTAAAAAATTGTGATAAAATGCTGCCCCTAGTGGTGAATGGGTTGGTTAAAACCTACAGTGGTTAATGACAGAAAGTACTTTCATTGTCAGAATGTAAACATCATACACATGTTTGCTGATGTTTGCTGCACAGATTATATCACTCAGTCAGAAGATCATTGAGCTGAAGGGTATAAAGAGGCCCAACTTGAAAAGGGTCAAGAAAACAACAGACGATATGCTGGGTGCATACACCGAGACCTCCAGACTAACAAAGGCTGATTTCAAGGCCAACCTTAAGACAGTAAAGAAGGAAGATGAAAAGGTAAAAATTTCAAAATGCCCACAAATGAAAAACTAAATTAATGAGCAAGTTAAAATCTGTGTATTTTTATTTTTATTATTATTATTATTATTTAAACAGAGGGAAGAAGTGACGGACTGGCGGAAGAATGTGGAAGCCATGTCTGGCATGGAAGGCAGAAAGAAGATGTTTAATGCTGGACAATAAAAATTTGCTCATGTTAAAAATAAAGCTATATTAGCAACACATCTTGCTAAAATAAAGCTTTAGTTTGCAATGCATAAGCTGAAGTGAGTGAGTTTTTATCTGAGTGAATTAAAACTTGTCATCATTACTTAATGTACACTTGTAAGTAGAAAAAAAAACTGTATGCTTTGAATGCAATAATACAAATTACGTAATAAATCCTAATATTTGCCCATTGAAACTGCACTAAATAAAATCCAGATTAGCTTGATTTTGATTTTTCCTTTCAAAGTAATTTTAATTGTATTTCGCTATTTCAATATCTGCAGTATGTGTGATGCCAATTAAACAAATGTGCCTGTATAAGTGATTTTGCCTTTATTTAAAAATAGACTTTCATTTTATTTCCCACTGATTTTAATTGAGCTTTTTTCCTAGTAACACTGATAATCATGATGTATTGCAGTACTGTGCAAAAGTCTTGAGCCACCCCTATTTTTTTTTATATTTTTGCCTGGAAAATTGGAAATTGGTGGAGTGAATTAGTGACAGATGTACAAACATACATGGAAATACAGCATATAAGGGAAAACAGTTTGTACAATTTTAATGGGCTTGAAAGTCTAAATGTGGTATTGACCAAATATTGACCTTTATTCTTCAACACAACCTGAACACTCTTAGGTGGCTTTATTGCAATTTCTTGACGTAGTCTCCAGGAATAGTTTTCCAGACTTCTTAAAGGGCATTCAGATCTCTGTTTTTGATGTGGGCTGCCTTTCGTTCCACTCTCTGTTAAGATGATCCCAGACTACTTCAACACTGTTGATGTCCAGGCTCTGGGGAGGCCAGCCCATGACTCCACTGTGTTTTTCTATCCAGGTATGCTTTTACTGCATTGGTAGTGTGTTGGGGATCATTAAAATGAAGCCATTGCCAGTCAGATGCTTTCTACCTGGTATTGCATGGTAGGTAAATCTGTTGGTATTTTTCTGCATTCATGACTCCAGCTCAAACTCTCCAACACCACTGCCTTAAATGCATCCCCAAACCATGACAGAGCCTCCATCGTATTTTACAGATGGCTGTACACGCTCATTGTTTTTCTTCTCTCCTGACCTCCTCTGTACATACTGATGATGATTTGAACCAAAAATTTCAAATTTGGATTCACTTCATAAGATCTGTTTTCGCTGATTTTCAGTCCAGTTTTGGTGCAGTTTGGCATGCCTCAGCCTTTTCTCCCAGTTTCACTTCCTTAAGAATTGCTTTTTGACAGCCACCCTTCAACTGATACACTTTCTCATGAGATCTCAGTGAGCAGTAGATGGATCAACTTAAGGGCCAGACGTATCTCTCTGATCCTGTGTCAGGTCTTTGTCGGATTTTTTTCTATTTCATAAGGACAACACTTTCAGGTACTGTTCACCTACTGTAGTTTTTAAGCCTGCCACTCCTTCTTTTGTCCTCTACATGTCCAATTTCCTTTTGATTTTTAATGCATTTTTAATGCACAGTGCACATCATGCTGGTATTTTTACAAGTTTTCAGTTAATACGTTTTGGGAATCACTTTGCCAGTGCAAAAATACTACAACACCTGTGAAATGTGCAGGTTTTGCAGATTCAGCTAAAGAAATGTAAGCAGATTGTGTTTCTCTGACAGGCTGCTTAGCTTTCTGTCATCTGTAGACACAACGCTGGTTCGTCTCTTGTGTTATTTACCTGGTATATACTTGAATGATTCATAGGTCAGGGCTAACTGGCTCACAAAAGAAATAAACAAACAAACAAACATTCTTCTGAAAGTGGCCAAAACTGAGAATGAGTGAAAAGGCAGCCAATATCCAAAGAAACACTTTGACAGACCTTCAGAAAGTCCAGAGAACTAATGCCCAAGACCACTTTTGAAACCATTACAAGGTCAGGCAGCTTCGAAGAAAAATGCAAAGGTGGCTCAAGATAAATGCACAGCAGTTTAGATTAACCAGTATTCATGAGTGATAATGGGTCAGTGTTGAACATATTTCTGAGTATACTGCTGGGGGATAGAAGTGTAGTGATATGCAATATACTGGCAGTCATAATAGAGGAGGCTATTTTGGTTGGCCACTCAGAGAAGGCAATAGCAGTCATTAAATTTGACTTGAGTTTTCTTAGAGTCATTTAAAGACAGAGACTGATCACACCAACTGGGTGTTCTGCAGAGATTAAAAAAGGTATGTTTATATATGTGTATGAGTGATGGTGGGGTGGGTTAAGGTTTTCTTTTTGTATAATAATGTAATAATTGACCGGTGCCTTATTAGATTATGACACACACAAAGCTATCATGAAAAAATGTATAATAAATATAGCATTTCATAAAATTTCAATATTTCTAAGAATATTGGCCACATTTATATCTACTTTTGGGTCATATCAATGTGTTTAAACTAATTTAAGTGATTTAGATGTTAATGTGTCTTTTATTCATTTGCAATACTGAATTGCAACTATAGATATTTTCTACAAAAATCCATCTTTGTAGATCTATCTTTTTTGACATTAAATTAAACTGACTTAAAGATTTATATTTTTATTCTGATCTGGGTTTTATCAAACTGGACTAAAAAACGAATATCATTCAAAGTATCCATGACCCTCAAGCATGCAGTGTTGGTAATTTGAAACTTTTAACATTCATAACATTTATATTAAAAAAACAAATCCAATGTCTGGATTACTTTGACTTGCCTCAGTCAAAAAGATGTTACAGTATGTGAAGAAGCAGAAAAACCAGACTAGTGAAAATAGTTTACAAAATTGAGCCATAGCCTAGAAGCCTGTTAAAAAGTTATAATACTGTGACCATGCTTTCATATGCTGCTAATAATGTTACTCTTACAACCTTTTTACCAAAAATAGATTTTCTCACTTCAGTATTAATTGCTTTACAGACAAAAGTCAACCATGGCTGAAGCGTAAGTGATATTTTTTTTAACTATGTATCTTTAAAGGCATTTAAAAAAAAAATATTTTTTAACATGTTGAAACAAACTCTTATGTTGTTTCTTTTCCTTTTCCACACCATTATATCCACCACAGATCTGTGAGTTCTTCTAAGTTCTTAACATCTCCCAAAAAGTTTAACATTTGTTTAACATTATTATTTGGAATTTATTTTCATCTACTTTTTATTTATAGAGAAAATCAAAGATTTCTGCATCCCGCAGACTGGCCCTTAAGGTATTTCCTTCTTTGTTTTTTACTAAAACAGATGAAATATGCATAGTAAAATTAGAAAGCTGTGCATTCAGGAGTCCATATTGTCAGTTATTTGAGTCATTACTTGCATCATTCTTACATTTTCTACAACTTAGACCAAGCTGCTGAAAACAGCAACTGTGATGTTGGAGGAGGAAAAGGAGCAAAAGAAGCTGAAGAGAGAGACGACTTTGAGGGAGAGAGTCCCTCCACTTCAGCTGTCTGGTTTATCTCTGCAGGACCTTCAGGTATGTGCAGGTCACTGCAGAAGCATCACTGAAATAACACAGTGGAAATGCCCCACAACATAAGTAACTCTCTAATGTGTACAGATGCTATGCATATACACCATTTTCATGGTGTATATTCATTTCCATGGTTTCAGGTGCATCAGACGATAGGTGTGCTGTTTTTTCTCCGTCGTATTTTTGGTAATTTATAACACTGGTATGAGCAGGAACCTTTTTTGCTCATTCTCTTCTGTTTAACGATTTGATATTATTCTGTTTTTGTAGGCCCTGTGCAAAGAACTGCACCAAAAGATTGATGTGGTAGACGAAGAACGGTATGACACTGAAGGGAAAGTGGCCAAAAACAACAAGGAGGTCTGTATTTCAAAGTATTTCATTCTTTATGACCTTCAGAAATGGCTTTTTTAACATTACATTTTTTACCTTTTTTCTCATTATATCTCAAATTTTATTATTATTTAGAAACAGGTTCTGCACAACAGCATAGTTCATTCTTATAATTTTAATGTGTTTCCTGCAGATTGAAAATCTTTCTCAAAAGGTCTTTGAGTTAAAGGGTAAGATGAAGCGGCCTGCTCTCAAGAGAGTGAAGATCTCAGCTGACGCCATGCTGGGTGCACTGCTGGGAGCCAAGGTCAAAGAGTCCGTGGACTTTAAGGCAAACCTGAAGACAGTGAAGAAAGAGGAGGAGAAGGTAAGTGCCACAGTCAGTGTTTTAAGATCACTTCAGGTAACTTGACCCCTTGGCTTAAACTGTTTAATCTGAAATTAGGGTTAAATTTGAGTTACAACAAGTTGATAGTATTGCTCAAATGATTTCAGGGTTATTTTAGGGAAAAATTTCACTAAGAATTATTTTCTTCCTCTGAACAGAAAGAGGAGGTGACTGATTGGCGAAAGAATGTGGAGGCCATGTCTGGTATGGAGGGCAGGAAGAAGCTGTTTGATGCCGGACAGTAGATTCACATTTTGGACAGCAATTAAAATAAAATCTTAACGTCACGATGCACAATGAGTAACTACAAAGTGTATGTTTTAGTGTCAGTGTGTTAAAAGACTTAACAATATTAATTGGAGTGAAAATGTATGTTTTGCAAATACACAAATTGCACTTTGTTGAAGTTTTATCTGGTTTGTACGTTCATCACAGTCAGAAAACAGCAGGATTTGCTTTAATTCTTTATCTTGAAATGTCTGCAAAATACCATAAAAATAATAATAACAATAATAAAAACTTATGATACAGAAAATTGACACTGTACTTTTTCTTTTACATCTTTTACATTATTTTTTTAAAGCCACAGAAATTGTTATAGCACATATCATTGCCACACATCAGCACCAGCAGAGTTGGGGGAAAAAAAGTCTGTTAATTGAGTGAGAGAATGGAGCAAAACTGTTTTAATTCTGATTTTTACCTATTTCATTCAAATATTACACAAAAAAATGATTCTGGTGACAGCACCACGATGATAACGGAATATATTTTATATTTGCAAGATGAAAAAACACACAGAATTGCAACTTTCCCTAACTCGACAGAAATGTAATGTAGTAAATACAGTACGATTGTAGATTAGGTGGTGCACGATGGCAAAGATACATAAAACATATTAAATGAAAACTTTGGGAGGATTATTATTATAAACCTCAACAAAACATCTGACAAAAAGGGTTGTTTTAATTCTCACTTTCTACAACTAATGCACTGAGAACCTGAAATGAGGACAGGGAAATTTTGTGATTATGGAAAGCAAATAAATATTTTAAGCGTGGCAAAGATCGCAGCAATTCACGCGACCAGCACACTGTCTGCTAGCCTGATATTCACGTCATTAGAAAGTGGAAGTAAAGGAGGTCCAAATGTAGATGTAAATGTGGAGGTTTTTGTTCTGGTCTGCTAGGCAGAGAGAGTTTAAGGAAAATATCCCACTGATCACATTATATGAAGTGCAGGATGAAGGATTTTGGAGCTTTTTCTGTGCTAATGACCACTTTGAACTTTTCTTAGCTTTAGTGTACCACTAAATCAGTGAGATACTACTTCAAAACAAATATTAAGAGTCCTAAATATAGCATTTAACTATCTCAGACTTGCACTTCAGCATTCTTATTTAATTGTTTGCTGTCTACCAATCCTTGTGTGAGGATGTGAGTTGCAGCCTTTTGAGTGAACATAACTCCCGGTCACAACACTGACGCAAACTGAACTCTCCACTGGCTCAGTTTACCATCAGCCCTGACGAGCACCTGTCCTCATTTCTCTATTCCCCTAAATAAAGCAGGACAAACCTTTGGCTTTGTTCTAACTCCAAGCTGTTCCTGTAATGTGCTATCAGCCGACAACTTGCAGATGATGTGCACTAAATATACTATTTCTGACTTTTTGCAATGAGATTTTAAAACCCTAAGAAAACAGTAATGATGTGTAACACTATCAGCTGTGGCCACTAGAAACTAAGCTGTGGGAATGTATTTTAGGTAGTGGCACTATAGACAGATACGTTAGTTTGATAAATAAAGCTGCAGAGCAAATACATGACGACACTCTTAGTTGACTTCTCCCTGCTGTTTGACTTCTTAACAGCTGGATCTGATCTGACTCTGGTATAATGTGAATGTGACTGACCTGACATAAGTTTAATAACTTCTTTAAATACTTCCTGCCACATCCACTAACAGGTGGACACCCAAAATTCTAAGCCAAGAAATTAAGTTCAACTGTCTTCTATTTGAAAATTGTAGTGATGCATTGCACAACAGTAAATTCTTCTCTTGGTGAACAAACAGTAGCAGCAGCACAGACAGGACTCTATTTTAGACACTCGTTCACATTTAGTACAACACTATAAAATGGATTGACTGCCTGTTAAATAGTCATTAGTGCCTGTCTGTCTTATTCACTGACTCATGCATGCAGTTTTGAGGTGCATCTAAGCAAACTGTCTGGCATCATGTAGGGACAGATTCCTGATCAATATCCAGTGCAGTGGATACACAGTTACTGTTTACAATATTGTTTGAACTTTGTTGATATTTATTACATAAAAATATTTAAGAACATAATATAATATGTGTATGGTATCCAATAATGTGAGAAAACTAACAACTTAACAACATATAATAGAAGCATAAAGCCCCTTTTTAAAAACTTGGTCCTGGCTTCATAGGTTCCAGTATGACTTAATATAAAGCAACATTCCCGATATTCACTTTCCTTGAACTCTGGTTTAAGTCTTCATTGTGGTCTTATTCCCAAGGGAAATAAAAGCAGCCAAAAATAGTGCTTTGAAAGAGGTTAGATGGAAAAACAAAACTGTAACGCTGCAGGTTTACAGCCTGCAGTTAAACAATATGAAACAACAGATTCTGTGAAACTGGGATTAGCTAATGATTCAGAAAATTTTGCAAATGTATAATCCTGAGCAAATGTTTTAATGTGTGACATAAAATATCATTGCCATTCCAAATATTCTCTCCCAGAGTTTGGAATAGCACCACACAGTGTCTCTATTTATTTTGGCTTCAGTACTTTTAAAAATTGTGGTGTACAAGATCAACAGAAAGCTGGGAGCTAATTGGAAACAATTTGGTTGTGAGATTGTGGCCTTTTCCTCAGTAACCCATGGGAATTTTAAATGTGACTTAAAGGTTGCATATTCAGCTGGTTTAAACCAAGATACAACACAGCTGTAAATTATGGACAGCTTATTAGTTTGGAGCCAAACAGCTATTATTCTGATATAAGACACTCAAAATAACAGACATTCACAGACATTGTAGACTCTAAATTATAGTTGGAACAATAATAAATTGGATACATGTCAAAAATGGGGTGTTGTGCAATTGTGAGGTTGACTGCCAGTAAAAGAGATATTTCCTAACCACGAATTAATCTGTTAAAGTAACAATTAAAATCATTTTTGCTGGATGTTTTTTTTAGTTATGTATTTATTAAAGTGTGTGTGTGTGTGTGTGTGTGTCTGTGTGTGCTAAAAGCACACAAGGTTTGGTAAAAAAAAAACTGGGAGAGTTTAAAAACATGGGAAAAGTACAAAGTCCTGTAACGAACATGCCACTGGGGAATCTAAACAACCCATAATAATAGTTCCCATAGGAACAGGGACTATTCAACAAAAAGATGCAGCTTCAGCTTTTCAGCTCCAGATCCACTCACTAGCATTCTCCAACAAAATCTCTATCAGCTGAGCAAGACTGTCGGGCAGAGAACTCAATTATCATAAACATAAAACTATTTCAAAAGCAAAACATTAACTTCCAACTATGATTTTAATGTAAATTTCAGATGAATAACTTAGACAATATTTCAATTTATTATTATTATTTTAGAAAATATGGAAGTAAACAAGTGAAACTGCAGGACATGAATGTAAGAAAATGGATGGATGGATTTCTTTACACTATTTTTTATATGTATATTATATTGTTTTATGAACTGCATGGAGGACAAAGACTTTAAAAACCAAGTGACTCCTGGAATAACAACACTTGCTGACTGGGGATTTTTTTTTAAAACTTAGTTAAAGTTTCTCTTCAGTTAGAAAAAATGATCAGCTACATAATTATTAACACCTTACTAATATCGTGTTGCTCTTAACTGTCAGGGCATGGACACAACGCCACTAGAGTATCCTGTCATGTCTGGAACCAGGACACTTACGGTGGTTCCTTTGGATCCTGTGGGTTGGCTTGAGTTTGGCTGAGGCCACCGATGATGAAGTGTGCCCTGGCAGATCTTGTAGATATTCATTTGGTTTGGAATCTGAAGAATGTGGAGGCCAGACTCAGTGTCTGGGGTTCTTTGTGTTTCTACTGCTATTTTTGCCATTCGTTGGGGCGCATTGCCCTGCTGTAGAAGAATGCTGCCCCATGTTAAGTTGACAGTAGAGGTCAAGGTAACAACCACAAGAAAGCCAAAAGTTCACCCAAAGTTCACCTCTCATAGGTTTTGATGTTCAGACTGTTTTTTTTTAAGGTAGTAGTTTATTGTAACATAATGCTCATTTGAATATCCCTATATCATATTTCTTTTTTCTTTTTTTTTCTTCTATTGACTGCTGTGTATTAGTGATGCATGCGACTGTTTGCAGCAGTTCTTCTCTGCAGCCTTATGATGGCAGCATAATTCTTTGAAATCTTCACAATGCCCTGAGCTTCAGAATAGGGTGCAGATTCTGGAGAAATCCTGCTTGTCCCTCATAAACTACCACCTGCTAGTGAGTTAGCTGTTACTATGAGAGACCATGCTATTTCTTAGATGATCGAAATGTATTGGTTATTAAAGACATCTTAAAACAAATGCAAAAGTATCATTGCTTTATTTGTTAATGTTTTTGCTGGGGGTGTAAAGTTATATGCCTTTGGTTTATTGGCTCCAATACAAGACAGAAATTCTGGCATTCTTGTTTTAAACTGTTTACCTGAATGTTCACTTTGGATTGGAAATGGGATCAACTGTAACTAAACACATATAACAGTGGACTTAAGCTCCTTCAAACTTCACTCTCCTCCTTAGCATGTAGCCACTAAGGAGATCGCAGACGGACAATCCCTGCAAGAACTTTCACACCTCTTACATATGTTATATGAGAGACGCAGTGCAAGAATGGTGTGGACTGAGGATCTATTTTAGTGAGCCACTCACATGAGCACTGGAATCTATATATCTACCCTCTTTCTTTCCTTCTAGTCTCAGAAAAAGACGCCTGTGAGTGTTTGTCACCTACTGTAGAAGGTAAGGATTTTATTTTGCAATACAGGAGAATCAAGGGATAAGGAAATAAAAAAAATGTGTTGCAATATACTCAAACTGTTCTTGCCATTCTGAATTTATCAGTATTTTAAAAAATGGATATAATAATTTTTACTCTAAAACAGTATTTACGTTATGATATTATGTTGTCATTTACTAAAACCAGGTTTCATATTTTTTTTATTAAAAAGACAAATATACATGTGAGTCAAAGAGGGGACTTTTTTTCTAAATCTAAGATCTGTGGCTTCTCACAGATGTCCGAGTTGAAGTTATGACTAACACACAACAGTGTCCATTTGATTTATGTGTTTTACTTTTACAAATCTTCTCCTCTTTGGTCTTTGTGTATGTTTCTTTTTTCAGAAATAACCTGCCAGGTTATTGTAACCTTTTTTGGATTTGTTTGAGTGAGGATTTTTTTTAAGTCACAGGTTTGACCTTTTGACAAAGTCATACCCTGTTTATGTCGCCTTTTATGTATACCCAACCCACAGTAGCTACAACAGTCAATGGACTGAAATGTGGAAGTGTCCTTCGGGGAAAAAAAAAATACAGATGTTCCTCTAACTTTGTTTTTCTTATATTTGTAGATTAAACGAGGGGGAACACAAGACTGCAACCATGTCTGAAGCGTATGTATAACCTTTAAGTTTCAATACACCTTAGCATTTACTATGTGAGATTCGAACAATCTAACCAAAGCATCTCCTCTCCACCTTCTTGCATCCTTGCTCCAAACTGTACAGGCCTTCGGTGAGTTGATTTCAGTTGTCAGTAATGTTAGTTGTCAATGAGTTGGCTTAATCGCTTGGATTAAAACTAGGCAACATACCAGCTATGCCTTCAGCACTTTAACCCTATCTTGACTGCTGACATTAATGAGTGAATTCTCTAATCTAAATATTAAAATTTTGTGCACCAAAAAAATGAAACAAAAAAAACTGCAAAACTGAGTGTGTAACAACAACTCATTCAATACATTCAAGGCCAAATGAATAAAATGAACATTTTCTTCTTTTCCAGAAACCAAAGCCAAAAATCTCTGCATCTCGCAGGCTGTTCTTGAAGGTATCTTATGTCTAACTGTGTGTTAATCTTAGGAATTCATATTCTTAAAGCGCTGTAAACCATATACTGTGTATTTGACTGAGGTGTCATCCTGTATGTGCACCAGACAAAACTGCTAAAGAAGGCCATGACTATGTTGGAGAAGGAAAAACAATTCAAAAAAGATGAACGAGAGAGGATCCTTGCTGAGAGAGTGCCAGACCTCCAAATATCCGGTCTGTCTTTGCAGGACCTACAGGTACATGTGTCATATAGCATGAACTTTTTTTTGGATTTTGCCATAACAAAAATCGACATAAAATCATGAAACTATAAAGACTCGGGTCATTTTTTCCCACCTACTTTGGGTGATATCTGGCCACAAGCAATTAGTGATAATTTATGTGCTAAGGTCTTGTGATATCTATAACTGAGAATTTTGTTGGCACACAAATTCAGTTACTGTGATTATAATTTAGTTTGTGGTACTGAGGGCATTGGAAAATTACATTTTAAAACCTCAACAGCAATTCAAGCAATGCCTCGCTTTAGCAGAAGAATCCACAGACCTCAATGTCAACAGTTTACCATTGTGACCATTAGAAAGTATTCCCAGTGAAAACTACTCACACAGACTCTTTATATCAATCTGTGGATCAAACAAACTTATATAGATGAATTTATTTTGTATTTTATTATCAAAGCATTGCACATACATGTGTTCCAGTGTCTCTTTGTATTGTTTCTTGTCAGTTTTTTCATGAAATTATCAAAAACAATTAGATAAAAACTTGTTTCCACATCAGGTCTACTACAATGAAATATTCTGTTCACAGAATCTTTGCAAGCAGCTACATCAGAAGATTGATGTGGTTGATGAGGAGCGTTATGATATTGCTCTCAAGGTGACGAAAAATGAAAAGGAGGTAAGTATTATTTTCAAATAACCAACCAAGTATTTTAAGTACAATCTTATAGGATCCATTTGGTCAATAAAAATTTCTATAAGTTAATGTTGAGGATATTTTCTTTTCTTTCTTTCTTTTTTAAATCTGTGTTGGAAAAAAGATACAGGACCTTTCTCAAAAGATCTTTGAGTTGAAAGGCAAGATGAAGAGACCCAATCTGAGGAGGGTGAGGGTGTCTGCTGATGCAATGCTGGGAGCTCTGCTGGGCTCGAAGGTCAAAGAGTCTGTGGACTTCAAGGCCAACCTCAAGACTGTGAAGAAAGAGGAGGAGAAGGTAAGTGGAGCAAGTGCAATATATATGTTAATTCACAATATTTATTTAGGAGTCCCGAATGTATACAACAATGTAAGTACACTATTAAAGTATGCCCATATTCTGCCTTTGAAACTAGTGCATGCGAAGTGCTACGAAGTTCAACAGTGTGCTAGGCACTAAGATTTAGTGCAATGAAATAATGACATACCTGCAGTATTTGATATTAAAAAGCATGTATCCCCACCTCAGTATACATTAGACTGCACTAACTGTACTATCACCCTGCAGAAAGAGGAAGTGACTGACTGGCGTAAGAACGTGGATGCCATGTCTGGTATGGAGGGCAGAAAGAAGCTGTTCAATGCTGGACAGTAGATTTAAAATGAATATCTGGGTGAAAATGTCTGTTACCTAACAGGTGGAATCAGTGAACTGCATTAACTTTACAATGATTATAATTCTGACACAGCTCATGTTGTGAATATACTAACAGGCAGTAGTGAGGAATCAGTAGTGTCTTCTGGATAATTGTCTATTAATTTTATTTTTATTTTTTTGCATAATGAGAAAATGTGTATTAAACATATTAGAGCACTACATTGCTTTTATAGTTTTTTAGCCTATATATGCATCTATACAGCATCAATATTGATTGCCTGTGTCACTTCAGTAATATTGCCCTGCTTTTTGACTTTATTTATTTATTTAAAAAAATCACCCATATTTACAGAAAACCAGATGAGCATATGACAAGAAATCTTTCATGTGTCCAGCTTATGTTTTGCCCATGTTGTCTGAAAAAGCTTGTGCTCTTTTGTTATACTGAACTGATTAAGACCGTGAATGCACACTCCTGGGGCAGCTAATGTTGGGGTCAACTGTTCATGAAGTCCTTGTAAATGAATGTGGTATTAATTAAACTAACGAGCAAAGCAGTGTCATAAACATACAAATAATAAAATCTCTTTAACATTAATCAGAAATCATGTCTCTCCTTTCAGTACTGTTTAAGAATGAATCACGCTTACAGTCTGTGTGTATATCAACATAAACTTTAGAATAGTGAATGGATATGTTAGAAATTTGACTTTGATCAGTATTTATTGTAGTGTTCAAAAGACATCACATGCAACTGATAATTTTTAACAAGGTTTTCTGGAAATTGTATTAGCCTAATGGTTCTCAAACTCTAATGCTCCTCTCCAAGTTCATGCGTCACACCCAACAATTTCCATCAGTCATTAACAATAGAAAAGGTCAGTGTGATCGCATCCCAACTTCATCAAACACTTATTTTTTCTTTAAAAATACATTTTTATTCATATGCAATGATGTGCAAATGTTTTTCTCGTAATTTCTTTAACTAGTCTTTAGGAACAGTTCCCCAGCTTGAAGGACATTCAAAGCTCTTCTTTGGATGTTGGCTGGCTTTTGATCTGTTCTCTGTCAATGTTGATCCCACACTGCTTCAATAATGTTGAGGCTGTTCTCAATGAAATGCTTTCTAGGTGATATTTTATGGCAGTTCAAAATCTGATATTACTTTTCTGCAT
Organism: Etia nguti; assembly: GCA_015106755.1. Lineage (NCBI taxonomy): Eukaryota > Metazoa > Chordata > Actinopteri > Cichliformes > Cichlidae > Etia > Etia nguti. The sequence continues at coordinate 17,382 of VUQG01018990.1, forward strand.
TTATTATTCCTTCAATGTTGCAAAGATCCCCAACACCACTGGCTGAAATGCAGCCGGAAACAATGACAGACAGTCATCTTGATGAATGCTCAATCATCTTACAACGCCATCTTACAATGCTGTGATTGCAGCCATTCCCCAACTGTGGTTGGTACTCATGGCCATTGATCAATGGCCTTTGATCAGTGGTTGTTGATCAATGGTCCAGAGAATTTGCATAATTATGATGAAGGAACTGACCTCCCAGCCCATCGTTCCTTCAGTGGTGCTAGTTTCAGTCATTATGCAAATGTACTGTTTATAAGGTTGGGGAAACCTGCAGTCAGCTGAGACTGAAGAAGTCACTTGGATGAGTGAGGAAAGGTTTCTCCCACTGAAAATGCCACGTCCAGATGAACAGAAACAATTTTTGGGGAATGACAGAGAGTCCACCGTGCAGATGGCTGTAGGCACTCACTGTTGTACTTTGCTCCTGACCTCCTCTGTACAGATGCATGTCTCAGGTCCTGTGCCAGGTCAACTAAAGAAATGGGAACAAATTCTATGTTTTTCCATTAGACTGGAGGTAATAGAGTGCATAAAGATACATTTGAAATTGGTTCTTTGCTAAGTTGAATGAATTCTGAAGAGTTTCGTGTTGTACCCTCTGCTCAGACTCAGTCTCAGTCAAATGCAGCAAAACTCTGGAAGTTTCATCACAGTGGAAATGGGAAATTACCAAAGTATACTGCAAAAGCAACTGTTTCCTGTTGCAAAGAAACTCAATTGTTTCAACTGCCATTGAAGCAAATGAATTGAAGGAAATCCAGCATATGGTGATGTCAATGGCTTCTAGACTTTAGGCAGTCAATGACTGCAAAGAGTTTTAATCCGAATACTAAAAACAGCCCTTGTATTTAAAATTTTGTTAGCTGGTCAAAGTTAGTTAAGGTTTTGTTAAAACCATTAATCAAATAAAGCCAAACATCTGCATATTAATCACACCTTTACTGTTTAAATTAGAATCTACTGTGGTGGTGTACAGAGGATGCCACATTATAAGTAACTTATGTCATCTTTCTCTTGGTTTGAATTTCAGCAGGTCATCTTTACCATGTCTACACACTCATACATACATACTACATACTGAGTTGTGCCATCTGATGTGTTGATTAAATATTTGCATTCAAAAGGAGTCAAACATTTATATCTAATGACGTGGGCAGAGAGCGTGAAAGGGCCTATACAACTGTTGATAAGCATTTTGCCACCTTTTATTAAGGAAACCGTTTAAAGACATTAATTGTTTGGTTGTGAAAAGCTGATCCCTAAAAGCTAACTCTTTACATTTTGGAGCATGAGAGGTGAGATTTGGCTATTAATTTTTGGACAATTTAACCATTATAAGATACTGTTTCAGGAATCAAATCAATACCCAAGAAATAAATATAAAATGAACATAATGAAATGCTGAAATGAGAAATGAGATGTAACATGACAACAACGAGACCAAAAAAGGCACCAAAGAGAAGCAAAATGACAGGAAAAGTGACAAAAAGTATTTGAAGATATAAAGAAACAACAATCGAACACAAAAATATGACGAAAAGATCCAAAATGCAACCC
>VUQG01018990.1:19006-56668 GCA_015106755.1 Etia nguti
CCACCACCCAAAAAAAAAAAAAAAAAAAAAAAAAAAAAAAAAAAAAAAAAACAAAAAAACACCCCCCCCCCCCCCAAAAAAAAAAAAAAAACCCAAAACAGCTAGCGTACAGAGATGTCAGATAATGGAAAACACCTATATGATGGATAGGTGGATGCACAAAATAAATACAAATTTCAACTTCCACACTGTGGGTGTGTCTGCCTGGTAGGATGACCGGGTTTTTTTTTTTTTTATCCATCTGTGCCCAGGGCCTGTATTTTTCATAATCTGTCCCTGGCTGCAACCTGCAGAGGACAACTTACACTTCTTAGCAAAATCCAGACTGAACCCTAACAGCTTCCCAGTAAGCTAGCTTACTTTACATAATAGAGTTTGAAGAACCAGATAGACCAAACAACAACGTTGTTGCTAAGTGACAGGTTTTCTCTTCAGGAACTTTAAATTTTTTTCATACGGACATCGAAACACATCTACGGTTGATAATGCCTCCTCCCGACTTCTCTATCCACAGTGAACGAGTCTGACGCTTGCAGCTGATCCTTATATAGGCAAAACTTCAGCAGTGGTACCGCCCGTGTGTGATATTCGACGTTCCTATTGGGCGGCTGGACTGTCAATCGACAACGTCCAGGGGACGCTACTGTGCTTGGCCTGTGGTGTACTGCTTTAACGGGTGTGCCAGCTACATTTAGCCGGATATAATATTCTAACGAGGTAAGACGACGTTTTTTTTTTACAGTGTTCCTATCAGTTTGGGATGAGAAACCTCAATGTTTACAGTTCTGTTTTTAAATATATTTCTCGTCTCTTTATCTCGGTTTAAGCGGCCATAACACAGGCAGGGTTAGGGCTTCTTTAGGTATCGTCGCCCATCCTTTCAGGTTAGCTATAAAGCTTTACAGTAACATGACAACAAAAGTGCTTATATGCTGGTTAGCTGTCGTTAATTCTTGTTTTATCTTCAGCATATAAACCATATAAAAGGGTTGATGAGTGCATCTGCTGTAGCTAAGTACTCTCAGCCAGCTAAAAACAACCTGTGACCTTTTGCTGGCTCCCCCTAAAAGAGGTCCCTGCTCCACAAACGTGTGATTCATTAGGATTTACATTTCAAGCTGGACACAGATCCTGTTCGCATCTGTGTCAAATCTTCACTTGTGCAATCATTCTCTACATTGCCTCTTTGTTCATTTCTGTTGAATTTGTGCAGGTGCCTACAGCGAACTCTCCAGATGTCCAAGTATAAACTGTTTCTGCTGAGACATGGAGAAGGGGCCTGGAATAAGGAGAACCGATTCTGCAGCTGGGTGGACCAGAAGCTGAGTGAGAATGGGGTGAAGGAGGCCCAGGACTGTGGAAGGCTCTTGAAGGAGCAGGGATACAAGTTTGACATCGTGTTCACGTCCATACTTAGCCGCTCGATCCAGACAGCATGGCTGGTGATGGAGGCTATGGGTCAGGAATGGGTCCCTGTTGTCAAGTCCTGGAGGCTTAACGAACGACACTACGGCTCTCTGATTGGACTCAACCGGGCGGAAATGGCTCAGCAACATGGAGAGGAAAAAGTGAAGCTGTGGAGAAGGAGCTATGACATCACTCCACCCCCGATTGATGAATCCCACCCTTACTTCCATGAAATCTACAACGACCGTAGATACACCACATGTGATGTCCCGAAGGAGAACCTTCCCCGAGCTGAGAGCCTGAAGGAGGTGTTGGACAGGCTGCTGCCATACTGGGACAGCACTGTGGTGCCAGTGATAAGAAAAGGCAAGACTGTCCTCATTTCCGCTCATGGAAACAGCTGCAGGGCCCTGCTGAAACACCTGGAAGGTATGCTACCATAACCTGCCATAAACAATGCTCGCTGAGGCTTTGTGTCTGTAGGGTGAATGCATTTACTGTAGTTGAAATCAGCAGCTGCCTCTGAACTCTACGGTCTTCTGCTTCTGGTCATCAGAGTCAATAAATTGGAAAGGACCTATTTCACTTCCAGAATTGGAAAGTGGTCGACCTCTTGTCGAAAGGCCACCGAGTTTGTGTTACATTTGCAGTGACTATGACCTTTTATCAACCTGCTTATACTGCCCACTCTGTAACTTGACACATATTGGGTGTTACCATACCTGTAGATAATTACACGAAGCACAGGATACATGCAGGCTGGAGCAGACTAACATTACAGCTTTGCTGAATATGATCTCATTCTGTTGCACTGATTCAAACTGAATGACTGCAAACTGTAATTGGTCATGGTTGTGAATGTCATGCATTGGATGAATATTACTCCTTCTTTCTCCAGGTATATCAGATGAGGACATTGCCAGCGTGACTTTACCTACAGGGATACCTGTGCTGCTCGAGCTGGATGAAAACCTCAAACCGGTGAAACCTCGACAACTGCTGGGAGACCAGGAAAAGATTCAGGCAGCCATTAAAAAGGTGGAAGACCAGGGAAAAGCCAAAACCACAACTTGAACGCATTGCAATAGTTGTAAGACGTAATATAGTTTAATTCTTGCTGCCTCTGAGCACTTTTTTTATTAGGTATGGGAAATGTCAAACTCAACAAACTTGAATAACTTGTTGTGTAATAACAGACAACTGCAACAACAGATTGTCATTCTACTGGGACACGGAGTTCAGAGATGTGTGTGTGTGTGTGTGTGTGTGTGTGTAAATGTTTTAGTGTTGTGCTGAATGTTTTTGTGTAAGCACTGAGAAAGCATTTGGTTTCTAGCTTGAATGCCCATGTGAATGCCTGCTTGGTAACCCTTAAGTGTTTTATTTATTTATTTTATTTTATTTAGTTGTTAAGTTACTTACACTGTAACTCTACTTTACAGATTCATAGCAATGCACTGATGCGGCAAAATCGTAAAATGCGAAACAGATTTCCTCTCTTAAAAGTGTTTTTGTGTTACAGAGTTCAGCGTTTGTTTGTTTGTTTTTTTTATTTTGCTGGGTTTTTAACCTGTGCCTTCAGTCTTTATTCAGCACCTGAAACAGGTCTTTTGTTGAAAGTGGACCTGTTATGCTTTTCTTTATTTATCTTCAGGTGTGCGCTGTTACACTGATGGATGGAAAAAGCTCAGGCTTCACTTGTTTGAAACCAGTTAAACACGTGGTTTCAAACTGTTTTTTCTAATCTGGCCTCTGTTTGATGTCATTGAGAAGGGATATTCTTTATACAGCCCTTTCAGGCGGACAGCTCTAGCTGTGACTACTTGGTTTAAAGGGAGAGACGCTAAAACGGCTTGTTTCATACAGTGGATGAACTGAGGTGCGGCACAAAGGCCAGCTGTGAGATAAACGGGGATTATTTTGAACTGTGAATCATGCAAAGCTACTCGTGTCCAAGAATGTGAATATGGAGCTGGAAATCAGCAGAAAAGGTTCTCTTTAACAATAAAAGCACTCCATTAACAAATCTTACCTCAGAAAAATTACAAACCAGCCCATTCATTCCAAGAATTGGGTAATTATAAGCCACTCAAATGCTGTAGAATGCTGAACTCAAATGTGGATAAGTTACTGATACTTGTTAATGGCCTACTCGATCAATAAAACAGCAGTATCTGCTTTTCTATGTGCTTTAAACAGTACATCAACTCTGACACAGAACAGATTGAGTTTAAAACACTGTGGCTTACACTCATGGATATATTGGCATGGCAACTAGCTATTTTTATTTCTGAATTACAGTCATACATGGGCCATTTGATGTTTCTTATGTAATGAGAGGAAATGTCACTGTCTGCACATTATCTTACAGCAGAACTGTCTTACCACTGTATTTGGCTCATGCTGCTTTAATGTTTTTAATATGTTGTAAACTGTGTCTTGGTGTGTAAATGTTAAGTACTTTTTATCATTTGTGTCTCTTTTTTTGTTTTTTGTTCTCAGTTTCTTGCATTTCGCTGCCACTGTAAGGTGTTACCGGTTTGTTAGGTCAACAGGCAAAATGGTTATATTTTGAACATTTCTAGGTACTAAAGGGTAGAAACACTGATATATTTGTATTTCCTGTAAGCTAGCTTAATGACTTCCCTGCTGTTGTCATTTGAGAGTTTTCAAGATGAAATAAATGGAATTCTAATTTTCCAAAAACATAAACTTATTTCTGTGTTACGTTTCATTTTCAGCTTTGTTTTTATCTGATTGCTCTTTATTATTGAAGAGAAGGGTGTCCCAGATGTTGCCCTGATATACAGTCAACTATAAATTATGTGATGGAGCAACTGAACCAAATCAGGAAAATAAACAATAATGCTTGTTTTGGAAGTGCAGACATCCTCGCAATTTGGATTCTGGTCACCTCGAGCCCGCTGGAAACAATAAACGACTGAGTCTGTTTGGCTACCGCACATGGATTCAGAAGAGTGGTTCTTCATTTCTCAACCCTTTCTGTAATTTGGCCAAACCACTGGGGCTGAGCCCGGGAGAAACCCTCTAATTGGATGGAAATGCTCCTAAATGACATGCTGAATGATCAATGTGATTGTTTTTATTCCAACTTATGTGGCAGGAACAATACATGTATTTAACCGATATGCTAATGTATGGACCACAGTGTTTACATCTATCCTTTAACATTCAGTCAGGCTCATTAAGTCATTTTACTCAATACATCTGAAAGCCAATAACTGCACTTCAGTCAGAAAGCTTGTTACACACAGTAATGCAGCAGTGCTAAATTGCATAGAAAAGAAAGACCAAATTAGAAAATTTAATCTATGTTTAATATTTTTGAACCTTTATGAACCAGAGGAATCAGTTGCACTGCAATTTAAAGACATCCCTAAAGTTAACGTGTGTGCATACACATTTCAACCCTGTGAAACTCTGTGAGTTTGCAGCTTGAGCAGGCGGAGCTGCACATTGCATGCTCTGCTTATAAACCCCTGGTCGCTCTGTGCCTGCTGATTTCCAGCCGATTTGGTCTGCAGACCTGGTAAGTTTAATCATAATGTGTGATGTAGCTCTATAACTTCATTACCGCGGGCATATAGGGATGCTGTGTTTTGTATTTAGACTGACTTTTGTGGAAAAAAACTGTATAATCAAAGTGAAGTACATATTTACAGCTGCTAATGACTGTTGAATTTGCAGTGGTTTCATGTATCATTTGATGTGAGGACAAAAAGACGGGCTGGTTCAGATTTTGAAACATCCCAAAGAAGACTTTTGAAAAGATTTCTTAGGTTATATTTTATATGGATGCCTCACTTTTGTACTTCTTCTGTAGTATTAAGTATTAAATCTGAGCATGCCATCCTCAACCTAGATTGCTTGAAAAGAGATGAAACTGAACAAATAGACCATAAATATAAGTGTACGGCATTCATTGTTTAAGAAACTAAATATTTAGATCTCTATATGAGACTTTCTACTCTAAGTGTCCACACAGAGATGTTAGGAGAACTTAATTGTGTTCCCTCAATAGAGGTTTTTAACATCCTCAAGCAGAGACAAGAGTCGGAAAGAGGTATCATGAAATGTGAGGTTGATGTGAAATCTCTTTTTGCACTGTGTTTATATTTTTATCTTTAATACTAGAGAGGAAATGTCATTGTTATAAAGACAATTGATTCTACTGTATCCAAGCTGCATAGAAAAACATGAGAACTCTAACAAGGAGTGACAGAAACAAAACAAGTCTCACAATTCCTTTTCATGAAGTAATTGTCAGCTTAATCATGTACAATTTGCTGGCGAGGACTTCTGCAAATAAGTGGTTTCAGCTGCCCATATTCTTGTTTTTCCTCCCTCCTTTCCTGAAGGTTAGATACTTGCATCTTCTCTGTGCAACAGAACGACAGAAGTCGAAGCCATAATTCATTTTTAGTTTTCTGTTGCTCATATATTAAGCGGACGTCTGGCTGTGGACACACTGTTTGCTGTGGTGGACATGCCAAGTCAGCCTCCTATTCCTTAGATGGTATTGCAGATAAAGGCTGGACCACACTCGGTTGCAGCGTGCGAGTTTGTGACCGGAGGCTGATCTAGTCTGGGACTGGAAATGTGTTTGGATTTGAAGAGCATTCTTACTCACCCATCTTGATTACAGAAATCGGGATGACTTTGTATCCTGGAAGTGAAAACAGCTGTGTATCCATAAATTGTAAAAGATATTGTTAACACATTTGACTTCCAGTCTTTCATAAGCATTTCCAGTATGCACGAATACAAGAGAACATATATTCAGAAAGTAGAGCAATTCAGATATTTATGTTTAATGATTAGCTGTGGATGACTTCTATTCTCCCTTTTATTTCTTTTTAATTAGTACAGTCCAAACACTATTGTCTGAATGGTGTCAACTGTGTCTGGATGCAGATGGAAATACAAAATGTCTTTTGAGCATGAACACAGGGGAGCTGCTGCAGTTTGAGTTGAAAATCAGCCATTTAAAAAGTTGTGAATCAAATCTGCCAACTGAGAAAGTGATACAGGGAAAATTCAGCTGCTGGTGTTTTAATGTGAGCACAAATGGGTCTTTGTGCCTCAGCAGTGGAGTGATTTGACAGAAAAGCACACCGCGTGGTCTCTGGTTGTACAGGTGGGGCTCTCTAAATGGGAGAGGAAATGGCTTTCCACATGAGCAAATTACGAGAGGTTAAAGGGTGAACATTAATGGCACTAACGTTAATGAAGTCATTCATCAGCGATCAGTCTGCCGTACAGGAAAAATAGCATTCCCAACACCAAGAGAAGAATGATTTGGAGGCAGGAATCATTTCAAATGTCCTGCTTTTTCTCATGGTCTTTTTTTATAATCACCCTTCCAGTTCGGGTTTTTGCCTCCCAGCACTATTTTTGGAAAGCTTATTCACGGCGATCACAATGGAAATAAGTTATTCCTGGGTTACCACTTTGTTTAGCAGCAGGTATTTCCTTGAGTAAACCATGATCTCTGTCCATGGCAGGGACACTACAACTAACACTGCCTGTGTACTTCCTTAAAAGGAGGGCAAGTACGCCATCTGAGCTGATGGGATGTGGAGCAGGGAGTGCACATAGCTGCATCTATTTCCACTGTGTGCCCGACTGAGGATGAAGCGATAACTCGGCTTTGAATTAGGATTATTTATTGAATTGTGTCACCAGACATATTTCATTCCAGTCAATGATCGCTCCCACTTTGCAGTGTTTTATCAGCAATCAAACAACAATTTCCATCAGCTGATTATAAGCTATTATAAACCATTTGTTTAATAAAACCAAGTGGCGCTGCAGAGTCAAGAGGCGAAGGGCCCAAGTTTACTAAAGGCCCCTGTTGCTTTGCACAAAGCTGACAAGATAGTTGCAAATCTTCACATCAACAGCCACAAAACAGCACAGAATCCTTTTCGGCTCCTTTTACAAATATTTTAATGAGCAACAGAAAAGGTCACCAATACAGTATGTTGTTTCTTGTAAACTGCGTGTGATTTGTATCCTGGTGATGGACTTTTTTGAATGTGACCATGTTTGGTCATGTGGAGTAAGCAGCTGTGGCTTCTTGATTGATTGCAAACGCCTCTCTGACAGCTGTTTATCTACATATAAATGTGTTGAAGTACTTTATCCTTCAGTAAGAAACTTGTCTGAATTTTTGGGGATTTAGTTTCTGCAGAGCATCCTACATGTGCCGTGTATATTTAGCTGATGCAGTTTTTGGCAGGTATTAAACAGTCATGTGATCTCAGTTGCCAACCTTACAATTAGCCAGTCACAATACAAGTCAAAGGAATCGATTAAAGAAATATTCACATATAGGTATTCTGGCCTCATGACTGAAGGACCACCTAAAACACAAAGACTGGAAACAATGGGAAACGGCTACTGTCAATCAGCAATATCTGTCACCCTCAGAGTTAACGATCTCAGCAGTAACTGACATATAGCTATAAAGTCTGCTGCCATGTTTCTCTAAAATGATCATAATTTAGAAGAGTAGTATACTGGAAAAGTTTATTTTTCCTTTTTTTCTTGCATCCACAATTATTGCTGGAGTCATTACAATAGAGACAGAGCTGTGCAGTTACTAGTATCCAGCTGTCTGCCTGTCTGTGGTGAACCTTTCCTGATTGAAGATGTGAAGATTTCTCTTACGTGCCAAACCAAATGTTAATCACACATTAGAAACAGTGCTGAACAGAACAGAGTTTTTATCTAAGGCTCTTTTTGATGTCTGACTGATACATTTGCAGACACTCTGAAAAGACACCATCAGTAAGGCAGTAATCACAAAGGCCGACAATATACAAGCAGCACATGGTGTTTACACAAAACTGGAGAGCCCAAGGAGAAGCATGTAGCTGATGTAATTATGGGGCTTTTAGTGAAAGGCTTATAAGACTTATTACGAGCTTCGATGGACTACTTGAGGGATTCTCGGGCTAAATCCAAGCTGGTTTTCAGAAACAAAGAAGTCAAATGTGGGCTTACTTAACCGCTTTGGATAAGGGACCCTGGCATGTGTTACTATTATGTTTTTCCAGGACTGTTTTTATTACTTAAAAATTTAAAGGTACATGTGTTCAGTCACATCTGTCTGAATATGCCAGAGACCTGCTGGCTTTCTTTTAATGTACTTAGTACATTAGCACTGACTGAATATTATTGTGAAGTAGATTTTATGCCATGTTTGCAAAGTGTGCTTCCTCAAGAACTGCAACTGGTTGTTTGGCTTCCTTTGAAGGTAAAGTTTTGCCATTCATTGCTGCTTCAGAAAGCTCTCCAGTCATCAGGTTGAATTCCCACTATCGGTTAGGGTTTTATATATTAGAACTAGTAAGGTAGCAAAAAGCAAAAGCCAAATGATGATTAGCTTAGCTTCAGATGAAGGCTGGGAAAGGTAGGAGCTAAATTTCTGCCTAAGTTTAAAAAAAAAAAAAAAAGAAATCTGTTAACTACCAACACCTCTAAATGTTTAATAGACATTTCTGTTTAATTTATAGACACATTTACATGGTTTGACGATGTTGACATTTTGGGGTAAATAATAGCAGTGTAGACAGATATGACATGCACACTGAACAAAGGAATAGTGACATATAAATATATAATTAGTGACGTATACAGGCGATGAGAAGGGATTTTTTTTTGTTTAGGTGTAACCAGGCTAGCTTTAGCTTTTACCTCCAGTCTTTATGCTAAGCTAGGCTAAGTACCCGCATATTCTGCCTGTATCTTCGTTTTCTTGGAGTGAACACATTCCCCCAGAAGTCCCAGTTTCCTTCTGTCACAGTGTGCTTGCTAGTTGTACCACTAATTTAAGGTTATTTTAGAGCTAGCTTTAAATGTCAGTGTTTGATATTTTTACATCTGACTTAACGCAAGCCAGACATATAAGGCTAAATATTCATGAACAGTGTGTTTTTTGTGATTCGTTTGCTGCATGAAAGCAGTGTGCTCAAGTAGCGGGAGAAAGAGTTTGCAGCATCACAGGATGGATATCAGTATGTTTGAATCAGAAACTGTCCCGTGTATCAATCATGTGAGAGTGGTTTGTAAATTATATTTAAATTTATGACAAGCAGTCTGGTTAGGGCAAACTTTTCACTGTCCTGTGTGAATGTGTGGGGCTCTGAGGTCCACGTCCTGCCAAGTAGGTGCACACCTATATCTAAATTAAAGTGCCAGTGTAAGCAGTGCGTCCACATACTTATGCGCCTTCAAACAAAATATATATATAACAAAATATAGAAAAAGTTATTCCTAGAGGTAATCTGAACTATACAAATCATCTGTCCATTTGCAGATAGCACTGTTATGGGGAACTTGGGGCATAATGTCTGTGCTGTTAAGTGCATGTCTCTAAGTGTATACAAAAGCTGGGAAGAAAGGCAATCACATTAGAAAGTTTAAACATTATAAAGTTTCAAAACTCTCAAGAGACTTGAGACTTTATGAATAGAGAGCTTCACTGGCATCGATGGACCAGTGAGGCAGTGTTTGCATTAGCCCATCCAAACATTCCTGCGTCACCATTCAGACATCTCTGAGTTGTTCAGCTCAGTCAGTCCTTGTGTGCTGCTCCACAGAATCCATAATTCAGACCACCTTTTGTGATGCTCAGACCTTTTCTGATCCCATTAAGAACAGCTGTGAGAGAGTGATGGACAGGTTGTCACTTGTGACCTTGAGAAGAATTAAGTTAGTGAACAAGTGTCAAGTGAGTCTAACACAGTGTTAGTTGAGGCAGAAAACAAAGTCATCCCCATTCACAATCCTGGCAGATAAGCTGATGTCATTGTCAGCGTACATCAGCTGATAGCCCAACTCATACCCTGATGTGCATCCAATAGGTGAGTGCTAGGGCACTTCTTTAGCCAGCCCACAGTTTCTGAGAATCTGCAATCTGCTTTGCAACCCACCTTCTCCCCTGCACTCCCTTTTGTGCTGCATCTGACCGAATGACTCATTGATCTGACCAAATATCCATCATTTATTTCATTGTTTAGTACATGGTTTACAAAACACTACAATATACTGTAGTTGCAAACAGATACAAGGCCTTTTGCTTGATTACTAATGTGTAGTATACAATATAATCATTGTGCATTGGTGCCGACAGAAATAGTCCCCAACAAAAATCTGTTTTATGCTGGTTGAATTACATTTCCTAATAATTGCACTTGCATGTGTTTTTAAGAGAACATAATCTTCATTTTAGCTTTTTTTCCCCCCCCAACGCTGAATTTTAGCTTGTTCTTCTAGATTTTAGAGAAAGTCCTTGTTTAATTCTGGTCTCTATAGGGCACCGTCCATTATATGTATATATTAAGCAATCTATTATCAAAACGGGGTGTCAGTTTTTTGGTGCCAATAAATCTCTGTTTAGTTTCCCACAAGGGTAAAGTCTAAAAGAGTGCCATCCTTTTCCTGGGAAACTCTAGACTGCCTCGTTACAGATTTGGGTGTTTCAGGGAAAGGGACGCTTTTGGCTCATTTTGTTTGTAAGTCTAAGTGACTGTATATGGTACCGGTCATGGTACAAACTAAACTGTGACATGCTTAAGTCCCATTATGATCCACTGCTCACTGTTGGTGGGCTACTCTGCAGATCTGAAAATCTTGAAACAAAAATACAGTGATGAGAGTGAAGTGGCCCTCTTTAGTATAACCTTATATGACCAAGAATGAAAGTAAAGCTAGCTGGGTTAAGCTTTCTTTGAACTGGCTTATAATGTATTGTATGATTGTTTCTAAGGCTAGAAAATAGAGTTGTTTGACCTTAAGAGAAAAAGTGTGATGTAATCTTAACTCCCAGTGCTGGCTCTTGTTTTGTTTCTATTGTGAAAGACAGGAATGCCTATTTGTCATGGGTCAGAGCTTCCTAAAGATAGTTGCTGTCTTATTGGCTCAAGACTACACTGATTTTTTTTTTTCTATTTTCAGTACAGAGTGCATGACTTTCAGCTACAGTCTGAGTAAAAAAAATTGGTATGATGTTTTCTAAATCATCACGGCCCAACGACCGACTAAGTGTTGCTGCTGCACTAATAGCTGTAGGAGGGCACCTAGGAGCAATTGACTAGTTGCACAACTACATGTTCATCCAAAGAAAGACAAAAAATTTGGAAAACTATAATTTTATTGCATGCTGAACACTGGATTTGAGCTATCTTATGCCAATAACAAATGTGGGATCAGCAGCAGCCCGTTTATAAATCTATACTCTGGTTTATTCCCTAACTTTTTAGCTGTCCTTCAGCTAAATAAAGTAAAGCCAGGGATGTGATGACAGTGGACTAGAAGCAGGATTTCACTAGACAAGTTCCTACAGTCCACAACAGGACTGGCAAAGACACACACGCACACACAACAAAAAAAAAGTTCACCCCCACACTCACATTTTCAGCCAATTTAGAACCATCAGTTAACTTAGCATCCATGTCTTTGGACTGTGGGAGGATACTTTGGACACATAAACCGTTCGCGGCTTATACAGTTGTTTTCGTTAATGCTGAAAGCCTATAAAATAATTATGAAGACAATGTGTACATTATCAATTAATAAATTTAAGTTATACTGAATGAGTTTGTTAGAATTATATGAGGAGAAAACAAGGTGATTTAAGCAGATTTAGCAGATTCTGTTGAAAAAAAAAATTGAAAAAAAAGGTTATTTTTGATTTATTGGCAGCTGTTTGGAATGAGGCTTCCAGATGTTAATATAAGGTGGCAAACTGTTAAAGTGCTATAAATGAATGATTTTGTGCCAGCCAAAGAAGCCATTTTATCTAAGTCTGTGCATTTAAATGAACCCTCAATTCTTTTCTCTAAGCCAGAAAGACTTTAGCAGTTAGTTGCTGGGCACAGGCTGTATGACATTAGTGAGCTTTGGGAAACCCTGCAGGCCAGATTACAGCTTTATTATTACTAAAATGGGGGCTTTGGTTTTTAGTTGATTGATCTAGCTGAACAGTTGATTGTAGATTACAGACTTTTGCAGACTTTTACAAGAACTATGATTTTATCTGTGATGCTGGAAACTCTAATTACGTTTTAAATGCACAGGAATGCCCAGCCTCTGTAGTTCAAAGAAACCTGTTTGTAGATTGTGTTTCCCACTGGATCTCTTAATCTGTTTTGCAATGAAACTACAATAACAGCATAGGGAAGCTCGAGGACTCAAATTTGAATAATTTAACGAGAGAGAAAAAAATTGCACTCTTCTTCCTCTCTTTAATAACAAATGTATGGTGTCCAGTACAGAGCCAATAATTACAAATATTATTCATTATAGTAATTATTAGTTGGAAAAAATAAATTAAAAGGCTAATGGGCATTTTTTTCTTTGGCAACTGAAAATCAAAGTCATGCCAGGCTAATTGCTGAAATATAAAGCACTGTGCACTGCAAAGCTTTCCTGTGACCAGTAAGGCTTGTGCAGTGAATAAAGTTTTAGAAGCACGGAATAATTCTGTAGAAACCTTTATAAATTAAAACCGACACATCTGACATAAGCTAGATAAAGCAGACAAGGTACAGTAAGCAGAAAGTTTAAGTCCAAATTCAGAGATCAGGGAGGGAAAAGTGAGAGTCAGAGGGAGCGAGCAGGAGTCTGGCTGAGGAGGAGGGAGGCTGAGAGAGAAAAAGAGGAGAGCAGAGAGGCAGGCTTTGCCTTTTCTGGTAGTTGTAGTCACTGCAAAGACAAGCAGGAATTCTTTTTGCGCTGCAGAAGGGCTGAGATATAAACCAGACTGTGGAAGCTGATCTATGACAGGAGAGGAGTCTCTGTTGTCCATGGACTAAACTTTCGCTATTGCTAAGGTATTGTAAACCAGCAGGCACGGAAGTTTTTATAGATTTTTTCATATGTTAAAAAAAAAGTTGCCTTGGTTGGGCCCTTTCTTATATTGCAATGTGTGTCTGTTCATCTGGACCCTACAAGCTGCTGTTAATTGAGTTTAAATTACCACAGTGATTGCATTAGAAAATAAGTGTCCATTTCATTTAACTTAGGATACTCATGCTGACATTATATTTGTGTCTTTTAGTGAGAAAGCGAGGAGAACCTTTTGGCCACCATGGATGACGACTTTGACCGCCGCATGGAGCTGAGGAGGCAGAGGAGAGAGCAGATGCGCCTTGAAGCTGAAAAGTGAGTAATCCTTGCAAAACAACACATGCACACACACAAAAGACACAGTCCTGAACATGCAGACTTAAAATTACAAGTGAAACTCACAAAAAAAAAAAGTGAATGCACTGTGAATATCCTACACCACATCATCTTAAATTAAAGCATTTGTGTCTGCTCACAAAACAAACCGGATAGAATTTATATTTGATTCGTAGGGCCTAGTTACCCCTCCCCCACCCCGAAACGCACACACACACACACACACACACACGTTTTTTAGTTTTTAAACAGCAGCTGTTTCCCAGTCCCATCTGTGGTGACACTTTTAAACCCTTGGGTGCAATGAACCATTCTAAAAACATTAAACAAGATGTTCCTCTTCTGATCTTTCTTCTGTGCCCTCTGATGACTGGTTCGTCTCACAGACACATGCTCAGTCAGCGGGCCTTTCTGTATATGCATATTATATGTTGTATGATGTATGGAGGAATGCATGATGGAGTTTTTTGTCTCCACACGGAGCAGAAGGAACAGGCGATAAGGGCCCAATGATCTCAACACTATCCTGAGCTCATTAAGGGGACCGTCATCTGTGCTTCTGTTTGGGTTTACCTTTCATTCTCTGTTGTTTCATTCAGTCTCTTTCTTGTGCTCAGTAAATTAAACAATATTGTTTAAAAGATGGTGCTGATATCCACTCCAGTGGTGTAAAGTAGAAGATTTGTACTTGCTGTGACCTCAGGTGGAGTAGAAACAAAGTGAGAGCTGCTGACACTTGAAGATGTCAGAAGTGTTTCATCACAGAGCTAATTAAACTGATGATCAAACACTGCAGTCAGTGCGTTTTACGCTCTGAATGGATTTGAACAGATTATGATCACTTTAATCCTTTATGTGATCATATAATCGAGATGTCTAAACATAGCCCAGCATGTTGTGTTTTTTCCAGTCGGGTGCTGTCATATCAGATGTGCCATCAGTGCCCAAGCAAAGAAGAGCATTCCTTGCAATTTTCTCACAGCCGGCCATGCCAAACCAGCCTGCCCTTCCTTTTATGCCTTCCAGTTCCTCTCCAAATGCTGCCGACACTGGAATGTTTTGACTGTCATTTTTATTCCAGTGCATAATAGCCTGGTCCGAGGGCTTTAGACTTACACTGCTTGAGCTGAGGTTTTTAGTCTCTTTCCTTCATTTCACTCAGCACCTCTGTTAGCCAAGTAGCTCCCATCATATTTCCCCTCTTTTATTACGTTTCGTGTCCCCCGGGCTGGTTGTCTGGAAATGTAACTGTGACATTTTGACAGCACTCAGTCAGGAAGCTTCAAGCTTTGGGTGGGGTTCTCTCTAATTGGATTGCTTCCATCTCTGATTTCTCTGGGTGATCCGTGCCATTTGGAGAAACCTTTGCCTGTGGATTTATTGGATTTCCGCCTCATTTGGGTCTTTGTTGCTGTTTTAAAGACAGAAAGGATTCTTGTGGTTGCCTTCCACCTCTCGCAACATCTGTAAAAGATTGCCTCACAGATTCAGGAAGAGGAGAGGGAAATAATACCCGTGTGCTATCAATGGACCATTTCAAGCTCCCTCTCTGCCTCAAAAAGCCTGGTAATACTTAAAAAGATACTCCCAGGCATGCTGAAAAATTAACTGTGGAAGCATTTAAAGCTGGATGAAAGTCACTGACAGGAGATATGGGGTTGATGGAGAGGAAAGGCATTGTTCTGCATCCCTGTTCTGTTGTTTTTTCTCCCTTTTTCATATATGACATGTTGCAGTATTAAGTCCCAAGTGAGCCAGTCTTTTGAAGTACACTCATCTTTTTAGATGTGACGTATGCATTTGTAGCATGTGTGTTTATAATTATTTCTTATAGACTATTTTCCTCTCAGTTGTGGTATCTCAAATCTTCATCGTGTCTTATTAAATCAGCTTTAGATGGTATGGCTTTAGCTTCTCATGTGCTCAAGATAAAAATGTGACATATCACATATTTCTTTTGGTGGAAATTGTGTTTTTGATTCATGTGAATTTTTGTTGTTTTTCTCAGGAAACACACTTGTTTCGTCACTTTAGGTTTCTTAAAATCTTCAAATAAAATGTGTAGAGGAAAATTCAGTCTACACTAAAGCCTTACATAACATGTCATAGTGTGTCACAAGTAAAGTAGGCACAATCACGAGGTCCATGGATCTCAAAGCATTTATAGTTAGGTCCATAATTTGTTTTAATCTGTTCATCTATACAGCGTCAAAGTGAATTTACAGTCAGTTTTTTAATACTAATACAAATACTAGAAGGAGAAAGAACCATTGGGAAGGATCCAGCATTCTCACATAGGCAAACGTGTAGTAAATGGGCAGACTCCATGGATCAAGGCACGGGAAGCTGAAAGGGGTGCAAGGAAAAGGCAGAACCGACTATTTAGACTGACAGTGCCAGGACAGGAGGGAAAAATACAAAGACAGGAAGTTAAACTAACAGGCACACACGAGCAACGTGATAGGCAAAATAAAACATGAGCCAAAACTATATCACAAACTCAAAACCATGGCTTTTACAGATTCAGTAAAGTACTAGATGTTACAATCCCTGATAATGCATTGATTCAAATGAAGAAAGTCTTGAGGGATGGCTACTATGAAGAAAGGCAGCCCGGAAGCTTTACCAGCGGGACACATCATCAGTTGTGTGCCTCAACTTCACAGGGTGTTTCGGCCTTTTATCACAAATTATACCAATGTTATTTTCACTTTCTTTTAAACTTCCTTGGTTAGGTTTAGGGATTAGAAATCTGATCTGGAGTGTAATATTTAAAGTATTAACATTTCTAAAGACACATCATCAGTAGTGGACCTTGGATTCATTGGGTGTTTCGGCCATTATCATTAGACAGTGATATTTTAGCACAAAAGTTGGCATTAGGCCAAAGTGGCATTTCACGTGAATTGATGTGTTTTCATGGTTTAACCCAAAAAACTAAAATGCATTTTAACAAATACTGTAATTCTGTACATGTGCTCTTTCAGGATAGGTAACACCAATGATGATGATGAGGAAGAAGCTCGGGAGCGAAGGAGGCGCGCAAGGGAGGAGAGAAAGAAGATGAAAGACTCAGAGGAATCTGGTACGACTGAGGTGATCGATACTAACAGGTAAGATGTGCAAACATCATATAGAATGAGGTTAAATAAGAAACTTTCCATTAGGGATTTTTTTTTAATGAAAAAACTTTTTTTTTTGATGTACGTAAAATAAATTTACACAGAAGTTGAATTGTTTTGTATAAAAGCAGCACATATTATTGCCTTGGCCTATGGCACAAATGAACTGTGTCACAAAACACAAAATAGTGTTTTTTTATTTAATTTTATTCAAATGCTTTTTTGTTCCTACGTAAGCGTCACTGAGAGAGAGAAAAAGAAAAACGCAGCAGCTCCACAGCCTATCTAAATGTTTGGTATTGATAAAGCCCTCCAGCCTTAGTATTTGGAAAGCTCCAGCGGTTGTGAGGTTCTTGGATTGATGTCTCTCTGGTTAGCCACAGGAGAAAATTCCACTCAGAAAGACTTGTGGGTTTATCACACTTAATCAGACCAAAACATTTGATAGCAGCCAAGATTTTGAGGCTCGACTTTGATTGAATTTAATCTTTGGTGTTTTGTTTTTGTTCTTTAATTTTTTTAGCGTGACAGAGGCTGAGTCCTCCACAGCCGGAAACGGAGGGGCAGATGATGACCAAGCTTTGCTGGAGCGCCTCGCCAGAAGGGAGGAACGCAGGCAAAAGAGAATGAAGGAGGCCATGGAGAGACAGAAGGAGCTCGATCCCACAGTTGGCACCAGCAATGGCACAGACGTCACACTGGAAGAGCAGACTTCCATCAGCAGCAGCAGACAACAAAATACAGAGGAGGAGGAGGAGGAGGAGAAGAAGGAGGAGGAATCTGTCCAGGAGGAGGTGACAAATACCGATACTAACTCTTGGAGGAAAGAGGAAGAAGACACAAAGGAGGATGAAAAGGTAAGATGTGTTTCAGCTTTTTTTTTGTTTTATAAATTATAATGTATTTACTGGGGAAAAAAGTTTTTATATTGTGATTTTTTTTTAATTGATTATTTGATTTATTTTTGGTGTGATTGGCAGGAATCTGTTGAAGAATCAAGAACACAAACCACAAGAAACGAGGTAGAATTTTATGTCTTTTTACCTCTTTTAGACTCCTTAATCCAACTCCATAAAACTGACAGGAAGTAAATTTAACTTGTTTTTATAGGAAGAGACTGAGGAGAAGGCTGCAGCAACAGAGGTGGACACTGAGGAGCCAAGTTTAGAAAAGAAAGATGCTGAAGACGAGCCTGTGCCTTGTGTTGACAATGAAGAAGAAGAAGAAAAGAAGAGGCAAGAAGAAGAAGAAAGGCATAAAAAAGAAATGGAAGAAAAGCAGAGGATAGAGGAGGAAGAGAGACAAAAAAGGGAAATGGAGGAAAAACTCAAAAAGGAGGAGGAAGAAAAGACACTAAGGGAGGAGGAGGAAAGGAGAAAGAAGGAAGAAGAGGAAAAACAACAGAAGGAAACTGAGGAGAGGCTTAAACAAGAGGAAGAGGAAAAACAAAAACAAGAGATGGAGGAACAAATGAAAAAAGAAGAGGAGGAAAGACAGAAAAGAGAGCTGGAAGAGAGACAAAAGGAAGAAGAGGAAGAGAAGCAGAAAACAGAGGTGGAAGAGAGACTGAGAAAGGAGGAAGAGGAAAGACAAAGAAAGGAGCTGGAGGAAGAGAAGAAGAAAGAGGAAGAGGAAAGGCAAAAAAAGGAGCTGGAGGAAAAGAAGAAGAAAGAGGAAGAGGAAAAACTGAAACGGGAAATGGAAGAAAAGAAAAAGAAAGCAGAAGAGGAAAAACGAAAGAAGGAAATGGAAGAGAAGAAGAAAAAGGAGGAAGAGGAGAAACAAAGGAAGAAAGAAGAGGAGGAGAGACGGAAAAGGGAAGTGGAAGAGAAGAAGAAAGTAGAGGAGGAAAAAAGGAAAAAGGCGGCCGAAGAGAAGAAGAAAAAAGAGGAAGAGGATAAGCGCAAAAAGAGAGAGATGGAAGAGAAGAAGAAGAAAGAGGAGGTATTGATGGGATTTGTGGGACTTTTGTGTTAATGTAACTATTTGGAAAGTAAAAAAACACTCTTTATTTATGTGGGTTTGTCCTTGCTTTGCTGTATGATGTGGTTTTGTGGTTTGGTCACAGATCACAGTGGAGTCACAGTGTTTTGCTGGAGGTGGTGATATCAAGGATGCTGCAGTGTCATAGATCTTTAGCTTACATCTGCTTTGCATTCACTACCAGTACTCCACTATTCTTTGATGGCTTTTGTCTTGTGTGTGCGTGTGTGCGTGTGTGTGTGTGTGTGTGTGTGTGACACTGGATGTTTGCTATTTCGCTGATCATTTCTTTGTCTCTTATTTTCACGTCTTCGTGTGAAGGAGGAGAAGCCGAAGAGATTTGGGTTTAAGGACAAGGTAAAACAATACTAGCTGTCAATATTCAATATGTTTTTCTTTTTCTTTTATTGAAGAATAGTTAACTTTTCTTTTCCCGTCTTTTTTTGAAAGATTGAGCCAACCAAACAGAATGGAGCTGTCATTGAAAGTAAATTAAAGAAAACAGAAAAGACATCAAGGTAAATCTTGGCAAACTGCCTCCACCGCTTTTAGACAATCAATGATTTTGATCACTGTTACGTCCAATCTGCATGTTTTAACATGTGAATTAAATAAACTGTGCGTCTTTGCGAGCAGGGACAATCCACCCTCTACTAAAGCAGAAGACCTGGAGCGACAGGAGGCTGAGCGAAAACTGCAGGAACTGAAGCGCCGACGAAACAATGCAGAAAGTGAAGAGTTTGAGAAGATGAAGCAGAAGCAGCAGGATGCGGAGGCAGAGCTGGAGGAACTGAAGAGGAAGAGAGAGGAGAGGAAGAAGATCCTGGAGGAAGAGGAGAGGCAAAGGAAACAGGCGCTAGAGGAAAAGAAAGCCAAAGAGCAGGCGAGGATGTGTTATTTGACATTCAGGGGTTAACTATACCAATTTAACACTGCACATGGGTTTGGATATGTGCTATTTATCATATGCGTGGCTACAGAAATGTGACAGCAAAATGGGGCTTTTGTAACAGGAGGAGAGAAAGAGGATGAAGGAGGAAATAGAGAAAAGGAGGGCGGAGGCTGCAGAGAAGAAGAAACAGATGGAGGAGGGGTCTACAAAACCTGCCTTTACTATCAGTCCCAAAGGCTCCTCTAAGGTGAGTGTTTGAGAATTGGTTCGTACAGCTTAGAGTTGTCACACAAGGTTCACTGAGTTGAGTTAACACACACAGTCTCGGTTGTATTTGCCCAGATCCTGCAAAGCCACCTAAACATATGGCCACTTATCCACAGTAGAAACAAAAAGTGTCTGTGTATATTTTTAGAGTAATTTAAATAAATGCTTTGTAAATGCTTTGAGCACTATAATAATAATAAACTTTGAAATCATAACCAGATATCTGAAAACCCAGCTGAATAGAGAAAAATGCTTTTATTATAACTTGTGTGAATAAACTCTTTAAAATAGTGACACTGTAATAGTACAGGCTGTAAAATATAACTGTCCTGTATAAATAATTTATCTGTTTTTTATAAACTTTTATGTAATTGAAAGAAATTCCTTGAGTGTTTTTGTCACCACGAGGTTGGAAGGCAACCAGTGACTCAAGGACGTGTACTAAGCAAATAGCACACTGTTTCATTTTCAAATTTAGGTTTTGTACGGTCACATAATGTGTGATGATTTGGAGTGCTGCCTGGTTCACTTTGTTACTTGATGACAGAGCCAGCCAAGCTGTTTCCCCCTGTTTCCATGCTTTGTGCAAAGTGGAGCACAGATATTGTTCTTCCCCCTTTATGGTCAAACATTTTTTCCTGACTACTGTTTTTGTTCATTTGGCATTCCCTTATCAAGTTCTGTTTTTAATTCCGCTGATATTTTGTTTTTAATTTCTCTGTATGCTATTGATTAAAAAAAAATAATGACACCTTGTGGTGTAACGCTGCCATAGCTTTCTTTGTAGAGTGTGTCTTTTGTCGTGTCTCCCACCCCTCAGCACTGACTGGTCATAGCAGATGGCTGCCCCTCCCTGAGCCTGGTTCTTCCGGAGGATTCCTTCCTTTTTAAAGGGAGTTTTTCCTTCCCACTGTCGCCAAGTGCTTGTTCACGTTTCAGTGTTGGGGTTTTCTCTGTATGATTGTAGGTTTTTACCTAACAATATACAGTGCTTCGAGGTGACTGTTGTTCTGATTTGGCACTATATAAATAGAATCGAATTGAATTGCTGAATGTAATTTGTGGCTTTGAAATGCTACTTAGTGTAAAAATCCACATTGTTTTGTACAGATTGGGGAGAAGGCAGAATTCCTCAGTAAATCAGCCCAGAAAAGGTAAGCCACAAAATGATTTTTTTTCCAGTACAAGAGAAAAAAATAAATAAGTGTTTGGTGGCTTTTACTAATGCCCAGTGCCTGGTTCATCCGTGCAGCACCACAGCCAGAGTGTCACACACTCCTATTCTCTCCAAGATTGGCAACAGAATGGAACAATACACTTCTGCCATCCAGGTGAGAGCTGATCTGTACGTTAAATAGTAATCACCATCCTTAATAAAGGTAGCAGTAATGGTCATGTTTTATTTGGTCATATATTCTTTTAAGTTGCAACCAATGCAACAATCTTAAAATGGTCTATTTGAAGTCAGAGTATGATGCATCAGCTACACGAGAAATACATTTTTCTGGTGTAAATGGTTTAAATGGAGCAAGTCTTACGTTATATGTATGGTTAAGTGTCATTGATTGATCTCTCTTAATGGGTCAAACCAGGCCTAGAGGGTGAGAGGTGAAGAGTAGTGTTAGTTCAAGCCTCTCCACCTAAATACAATAGAATCTACACATATTTAATTAGCGATGCCTGTTTATTTACTATTTCAATTCAAAATGCCTACCTGGAAATAGCTCTATTGGCAAATCTCATTGCAGGCGCTATTTAAGCTGCTTATCCTGCCTACTTGTGCTTTGCAACCCACCTTCAGCCCAGCTCATCCTTCTCAAGTGTCTGACTCGATTAGCGTTTGTCTGTTGTAATGTTTTCCTCCTTTGCTCCGTACCCTTTGGGAGGTCTTTGCTGGTTGTCTCCCTGTCCCAGGCCTTTCTTACCCACACTTCAATGTATGCACATAGATGGGTGGGTAGGTCCCAGAACAGAGCAATACTTCCAAATATAGGTTGTAGATGGAAATAATAATTTTCTTTAACTAATGTGGGTCTGACTAAAATGGTAAATGAAAAAAAAAAGCTGGACAGTAAATATTTTTTAAGACCGAGGAGCCATCAAGATTTAAATTTAGATCATTATTTTGAGATTGAGGCTTTTTATCTCAGTAAATTATAGAATAAAAGTGATAAAATGAAATAAAGCACAGGTGTCTTAAAATTGTGATTAAGTACATTAATGTTCTCGGGTAAATTTAAATCTATGTTGCTATTTGCCCCGCTGAGCTTTAGTCAGCGTGCTCCTGTGTTTGCCCTTGTAAATGTAACTGAATACATCGTCTCTTTTTACAGGGAAACAAAGATGTAAAATCTCCCAAGTCTCCAGTGGCAGATATTCCTACGGGGGGCACGCGCAGCATTAAAAGTATGTGGGAGAAAGGCAACGTGGGCAGCTCCTCTGAAAGTCCGTCTCCTGCAAACAAGGTAACGGACAATGAGACAGAAAGTTGCTTAGTGTGGTTTAGTGTGTGATTGCATATTTAAGGTGTTTCCTCACCAGGATGTAGCCGGTATCAAAGGAAGTGTGACTGGACGTGTCAACAGTTGGACGGGAAAGCCAGCAGAAGGCGAGAAGACAGTAGCATCAGCACCTGCAGCAGCAGCACCGGCACCAGCGCCGTCAGCAGCAGCAAAGCCAGCACCAGCAGCAGCAGCAGCAAAGCCCGCAGTAAGACCTGACAAATCCTTGCCGTGATCACACACCCACACACTATTGTAAATCAGACGCCAGTCTTCAGCAGAGTAATCCCTTGATATTCTGCACATGCTGATGTGCTCATTTGCACATCAACATGCCTGTCCTTTGTTGGCTGCAACCTTTGGATCTGCGCTTCAGGCCTGGACAGTGCTGCTGTCTTAAGTCTAGCAACACCACATGGAGAGTTTACTGAACAGCATATGCTATCACGGCTTTCTTTGGGTTCTTTTACACATGATGGGAAAAGCTTCAATTAATATATTTGAAGAGAAGCCCATGAAAAATCTTTGTACAGAACCAAAAAAAAAGTATTTATCTATTCTAGACAACAGAAGAGCCATGAAACTCCTGGCACTAGTAGATTCTCAGGTGGTTTAATGCCCGAGTTTCTTCTTTCACAACCCGTTCTGCATTCCTTTTAAAATCATTTACTTTGTATTTAAATCCTATATTCCAGAAAACTGCAGTATTTTCAAACAGAAATCTCAGCTTTTTTCTGTTTGCATTTAACTCTCCCTGAAATGCATGTTTAAGTCCTACTGATGAGTACATACTTTGAGTGTCCTTTGGAAAAGTGGGAAAGGGTCATATCTATTCATAGCTATCACATATTATGACATGTCGCAACAAGTAGGTGGAAACCTAATGATTTAATTTGTTCTCTTTATGGTCATATAGCATAAATAAATGTGTAGCAGGGTAGTCAGTGAGCACTGTGTCCTCTTCTTAAAGTCAGACACCAGCTGCTAGTAAAAACTGGCTGTCTGTTGACACGTTCATGTGCAGTAAGGTTGGTAGATGACGTGTGACATTGTTCTTAAGCAAAATTTATGAGCTAGATAACTTTGGTATCTAATATCTTGGCCAGAGAAGCGCTGTAACCTTGCTGTTACTCTTGCAGTAACACTTCCCCCTGATGGGTTGAAGCTGTACCGCAGTCCGGTGCATGTGTGGATCTTTGCATCAACACTCTTTACTGTGCCTTTACTGTGCTAGTGATATTTTTCAGCCTTTCTGTCCTCTTTAATTGTGCTCTTTCCTTCAGCTATCCTCGCTCAAGCTTTTCCTGCTGTTTTTTGTCTGCTCTTCAAACTGGTAAAGGTACCACTTTGCATATACTTCACCAATATCACCAGTAACAATCAGAAGCCTTATAAATATATTTGGGAACTGAATTTGCATCCATTGGAGGGAAATCACATTTACTCCCTGGACTTTGATGACGTCATACTTTATGTGATGCTAGTTTTTAGTCCTGTTTTGCTTAAAGATGTCACTTAAACCCTTTACTAAAAAATCACTGTCTTCTTGGGATGTAAGCAATTCTAGCAAGCCCTTCAAATCTGTGTGAGGACTGATAAAGAAAACTCTCCAATGTTTTACAGACAATCAAAGTCACTGCAACTTTTTCTCATTCCTCACCATAAAAATGATCACGCTTTCAATTATCTGATTTCGTTTAAAGAAGGTGGAGGAGAACGTTTGAGACTTTAATCGCATTTTCCTCATAGTACCTCTGTGCTTTCTGCTGAGTAAATTTTTGGATAAAAGCTTCTTCCTTTTCTATACTACTTTGCCTAAGTAGTTGGTCTAAATATTTTTTCTGACACTTCACAGGGCTAACAGTGTTTTCGTGCATTTTGTTTGTGACAGGATGTGAAACCAGCTGACCTGGGTAACAAGCGTGGCATGTGGGAAGCAAAGAAGGGCTCTACACCTGGAAAGGTAAAGACACAGACACTTTTCTTTCAAGGGGCAATGTTAGCGTTTTAAAGGATTTACAATGATGTGGTAATAGTTGTTATTCTTTATTTAGTCTACCTAATACACAAGGGAAAGTGGTCATTTGTGAATATGTGACTCCAGGCTGATGTTACTAATTTGGGATCTAAAGTGAAAACAGAAGATACACGGCTGCTCCAGTCATTCACTTGTTCCATATTTTGTCATGTTACAGCCTTATTCGTGTTTCACCTCAAAATTCTGCACACGACACACCATAAGGTCAAAGTGAAAAAAGGTTGCTTGAAATTCTTGCAAATGCATTAAAATATAATAAATAAATAAATAAAAAATTGTCAGATCTTTCTACAACTTGTGGTAAATTCACTTGATTGGACATGATTTGGAAAGGCACACACCTGTCTATATAAAGTCCCGTAGTGGACAGTGCACAAACCAAGGCATGAAGTCTAAGGCACTGAGGCACAGATCTGGAGGAAAGTACAGAAAACTTTCTGCAGTACTTAAGCTCCTAGGGAGCACAGTGGCCTCCATCTCCTGTAAATGGAAGAACCTTGGACTCTTACTAGAGTTGGCTGCCCGGCCAATCTGAGCAATTAGGGTAGAATGACCGTAGTCAGGGACATACCAAGAACCCGATGGTGACTCTGACAAAGACGGGAGAACCTTCCAGAAGGACAACTATTTCTGCAGCACTCCAGCAATCAGGCCTGTATGAGTGGCAAGATGGAAGCCAATCCTCAGTAAAAGGTATATGACAGCCCTCCTGGCGTTTGCCAAAAGGGACCTGAATGACTATCAGACCATGACAAACAAAAGTCTCTGTTCTGATGAAACAAAGATTGAACTCTTTGGCCTGAATGCCAAGAGTCATGTCTGGAGGAAACCAGACAATGGTCATGGCCTGGCCAATGCCATTCCTAAAGTGAAGCATGGTGGTTGCAGCATCATGCTTTTGGATGTTTTTCAGCAGCAGGAACTGGGAGACTAGTCAAATGCAACGATTTACAGAGACGTACTTGACGATAAGCTGCACAAAAGCACTCTGGACCATGGCGAAGGTTCATTTTCCAACACGACAACCCAAGTTTCTAACATCATATTGAAAAAGACTTGGGGCTGTAACTGCCACCAAAGGTGCTTGAATAAAGTGTTGAGCAAAGGCTGTCAATCCTTATGTACATGTTATTTTGTTGTTTGTTTGTTTTTTATTTTTAATACATTTCAAAGAATTTCAAGCATTTTTTTTTTACCTTATCATTATGGAGCATTGAATGAAGAACTTTGAGGTGAAAAATGAATTTGATCCCTCTGGAACAAAATGTGGAAAAAAAGAAGCGCTATGAATACTTTTCCAGATGCAAAATATATATGCAACATATATAAATATATCCAGAGCTTTTTTAAAAAAAATATTAGTTTGTTCATTATGATCCCTATTAATCTAAATAAAGCAAAGGGTATTCATCCTGTAGTCACAATCATACTGAATAAGATGATAATTTGCCTGAATACTAGTGGATGATTTGTCTTGCCTGATTTATTTCGTTTCCTTTATTCCTTCTGCTTGCACAGGTGGCTGTAGGAGGAAAGTTTTCTCGTTAATGGTAAGCTTCTGAAGTGACTGTATGCAGTGGTCTAAATGTATCTAAGTACCCTTACTCAATACTGAACGTTGATCATTGTGCAAGTAAAAATAAATAGCCTAACATACAGTAACACTGGTGCATAACTATAATATACTACTAAAAGAGTAGAATAGTTGTTCCTTGTTTAATGTCAGAGAAAAAGTTTAACAAATACTAAAAAGATAGACTCTCTTATGGTAGAGTTAATATGACGCAACACCTAGCTACTCGTTAGCTTAGCTTACAGAGATGTTAAATGAGGGCAAACAACCGATCATTTATAAAAAAAAATAAAAAACAAATCTGTGTGTGATTTCAAGTGGGTTATATTCTAGACTATTTGTCTTTATCCAGTGACTTCCTGTTCATGGAGTCTCCAATGTCCAGAACTACTTTGGTAACCAAACCAAATGTTAGCTGTAGCTTTGTATTTACATACAAACGTAAGTGTGGTATAGGTCACCACTTCCTTTATCAGAAATAGACAGCCTAGAATAAAGTAAAGGGCGAATGACAACACACATTTCCTAAAATATCAAATTAGTCCTTTTGCTGGAGATATTTTTAGTGTCTCTACATTGGGGTTAGCTCTACTTTCACTCGGGTAAAGTGAATGCTTCTTTTAACACTGTAAAGCTGAACATTGTACATGTTAAACCAGGGGTTTATGTTGATCAGTCCTGAGGGAAGCAGACTTGAGATGAAGTGTGTCTGCCCTTCAAAACATTTTCTGGACAAGTAGGATAAGCCTTGACTGATTTATAGCCCAGCAGGGGCTCGTAACTACTACAACCCACCAACTTCTCTTTCTACCAGCGTAGCTGCTCACTGTAAATCAAATCTGCTGCTGGAGATTTTTGGGCACGAGCTCAGCCCTGTGGCACTGTGATCTATATTTAAAAAAAACCCTCACCCTGACCTTGTTTCCCAGTATAAAGAAAGTTCCAGACTCCTAGGATGACTGTCATGTTTTTGCTGTGGGCTGTTCCCCAAGTCCCATCTGGATCGGCCGATGCCGTGCGGAGTGTCGGAGAGCTGTCAGACATACCAGAGTGCAGCTGCTTGATTGTCACATTACAACTGACTGCTGAAAAGGATTACTAGCCATTTAAGAAGCAAATCGGGCTCGATCACCAGGCTTATTCACTCAGTGCTAATGATAAAAACCTAACATGAGCCACTACAGCTACATGGGGCCAGTTAAAATGTTTGACTTTACTACATAAATCATGAAAAAGATATTGACTTTGGCATAATAAAGCTGCCTTGCTTCTTCATGTTCAAATATCATGTTTCTTCTGACATGAAGTCATCAGTGCTTGGGCCAAAGTGTGAACAATAGGAGTGGAAAAGTGTTTGTCGAGTGTCAACTTCAACTCTAAATAGCACTCCTTGCTTGTAGCCTTCCAACTTCTTCATCAGAAATAGACAGCTGAGCAATGAAATAAAGGGCAAATGACCAAGTTACAGCTTTCAGTCACAAAGCAAAGTCTCCTAACTGTGAACAACAACAACAACATCAGCACTGAACATGCATTATATAGTATTTATAGAGAACAATGGTCGTGAAAGCATTGATTGATGATGCTGAGGCTAATGGCTAATGATCTTTATGTCTATATTTAAAGTTGACACACTCGAAGGAAAATATGCAAGAAATGGTCAGTTTTAAGCTGCTTTCCACCCTAAAAAAAAATAAGCTTCTATCTGTGGAACCATTATTGAAAACACTTTTTCTAAGTGTTGTAAAATAATCTCAAAATATTTTTACAGTCAAAATAATGTTAAAACCTACTAATATAAAACCCAAGTAAAGATTAATGGTGATATATCACTCTACTCTGTGTTACTAGTTTCCAGTAAAAATGTTTAAGATTTAATCTTTGTTATACCTACTATGCTTTATTATGCTTACCTTCTGTCTGTTAAAATGTTTGATGCCCATATAAACATGGCCAAGTATGTTCAGTGCTGTCAAAAAGTATTTCCTCCTTCATTTCTTAGTTTTTTGCATATTTGTTAAACTTTCATGTTTCAGATATTCAGATAAATTTTAATGATAAGCGTAAATACAAAATGCAGCTTTTAAATGAAGATTTCATTTATTTAGGGAAAAAGTTAACCAAACCTACCTGGCCCTGTGTGAAACAGTAACTGCTCCCTAAACCTAATGATTGGTTGTGTGACCACTGGCAGCAGGAACTGCAATTAAGTGTTTGTGATACCTGGCAATGAGTCTTTCACATCGCTGTGGAGGAGTTTTGGTTCACTTTTCTTTGCAGAATTGTTTTAATTCAGCCACACTGGATGGAAACGGCCTGCTTAAGATAATGCCAAAGCATCTCAATCTGATTTAAGTCCAGACTACTAAAAAACCTTCATTTTGTTTTTTTTTTTTATTTTTTTGAGCAATTCAGAGGTAGACTTGCTGGTGTGTTTCTGACCATTGTCTTGTTGCATAACTTGAGTGAGCTTCAGGCCATGAACTTATGGCCTGACATTCTCCTTCAGGATTTCTGCTAGAGAGCAGGATTTATGGTTCGTCAAGGTCCTGAAGTATGATCTGCTGGTATGATCTGTTTATGAAATGCTGTGTTAGTTTTATGCCAGATGTAATGGGACTCAAACCTTCCAAAAAGTTCAATTTTTGTCTATTCAGTCCACAATCTCATCAAGATGTTTTTTGGCAAATGTGAGGCGAACCTTTGTGTTCCTTTTGGTCAGCAGTGGTTTTCTCCTTGGAACTCTCTCCTTGCCATTTTTGCCCAGTCTCTTTCTTATTGCTAAATCAGGACCTTAACCTAACTAGTAAAGTCTTCTGTTCTTCAGATGGTGTTCTGGGTTCTTTTGTGACTTCTTGGATGATTTGTCGATGCACTCTCAGAGTAATTTTTGTAGGCCGGTCACTCCTGGGAAGGTTCAGCACTGTTCCAAGGTTTCTCCATTTGTGGATAAAGGCCTTCCTCGTGGTTCACTGGAGTCCCAATGCCTTAGAAATGGCTTTGTAAGCCATTCCATCATTTTCTCATCATTTTTAAGTTCTTTAGTTGGTGGCATGATGTGTTGCTTTTTAAGATCTTTTAGCCTTCTTCATTTTGTGGAAGGTTGTTGACAGGTTCTGTTTGGTTGATTCAACATGTCTGCCAATAATCAGGCCTAAGTGTGGCAAGGTAAAGTGAACACAGCTTTCTGAAAATTGTGGCATTGTAAAAATATTTGTGAAAAACTGTCAAAAGCTCAGGCTTCAGGTTGCTCTATAAAACACACTACTAAGGCAGAGTATACATAAAATAAGGATTATGACCATGACTCGTGCAAAGTTACTTCAGTACAGTGTAAGCATGAAGCATGGTGTTGGAAACAAGAAAAGCATTTCTTAGTTTTTTAATCTCAAGGATTTTACTAAAGTTTTTTCAAGTTTGTTCTTTTTTTTAAACGTTTGTTTTAATACCATTTAGAGGCTGATATATATATAAAACAGTTTATACCTTAAAAACATGGCATTTTTTCTACTTTTCTCTATTTTAAAATATTCTTTTCTATTTGTATTTATTTTGATTCATTAAGGGATAAAAGTAGATTTCCAACATCAAAGAAGAGTTTTGTACCAACAAAATAACATTTACCTTATTTGAAATTTATTAATTGCTCAGATTTATCTATTGGTTATTGGTTATTAACCAATGTATGTATGTATGCACATTGTTGTCTATTTTGATAAAATTTTAAAAACTTGCAGAAGAAAAAGTAAATTTTTGCAATGTAAATAATATTCTAGGATTTTATCAAGATGATTTCTGTTCTGTATGTATTCACGTATTCACCTGTGGTTTCTCACCTTACTCTAACAGTAACTTTATCAGCAATGGACACATTGAGAAAATGGTCTTTAATGTCTTTCTGTTTCTTTTACAGCAGAAGTGAGACCCAAACCATCGACATCCCAGTTACATCTGTTCAAACTCACGCCTCTGCTGCTCTACATTCACCTGTTCCCCTTCAGCACGCCCGTATTTTGCATGAGGTTCACATCAGAATAAGGAAAAAGGGAATGACATGATGGGATTCCTGTGTCAAAGTCTTCCAGCTCTGTCTTTACAGCATCAGTAGTTTCTTTAAAAATGAAAAGATGATGGCTTGACTTGATCTGTGGCTATAAGAAATTTAAAAGAAATATTACACTTTCTAACGATTTTTACATGGTTAATACTCAGTAGTAAACTAATAATTTCCATTAGCTGTTGTTGTCACTATTTTACATTCAAGCATTCTGCAAGTCGGTTATTTTGCTTTCACCTCTCATTAGCAGGTCTATAATTCATATGGTGCATTTGGGCTTTGACGTTATGTCATATAGCTTATACCCAGTAATTGCTTTATAGTGATACATGCTCACTGCTTTTTGTGATGAAAGTCATGGTTTTGATTCCATAGAAAGTATACTGTACTCCACAGCTGGATGTTGGATGAAAAGCTTGTATATAATTTACTTGTTTTGTAGGTTTTAGTTTCTACTAAGGCATCCATCATAAAGGGTTTCTGACGTATATAATAAGCCCTTTGCATGTACTTCTTATAGATCAGTTAGACGTAATTAACAAGTCTGTGGTTATGAAGCGATAAAGAAATCTCTTTGGCTAATGTTTACAATTTTGATAAAAGCTTTTAATATTTTTTAACAATAATAATTTGTGCATAAAGACACATAAATAAACCATTAAATGAATGACTTTTATGTTAGCAAAGGGTGGCGAAACTATCCGGCTGATTCAGCTCTTCAAGAGAGAAATATATCAACGTCCATGCAGGGGTGGGGAACTCCAGGCCTCAAGGGCCGGTGTCCTGCATGTTTTAGTTATCACCCTGGGTCAGCACACCTGAATCAAATGATTACTTCATTAACAGGCCTCTGGAGAACTTCAAGACATGTTGATGAGGTAATTTAGCCATTTAAATCAGCTCTGTTGATTCAAGGACACATCTAAAACCTGCAGGACACTGGCCCTCGAGGCCGGTGTCCCCCACCCCTGGTCTATTGGATGGATTAATCTATTAGACATTCATGTTCTGTTAGTCATTTTTAAAAAACCTTGTCATGCAAACACTCACTAAAAACAGAGGACGTGATAAATATTTTTTACCGGCTGAACATTGTCATGTGTATTCCTATTGTGAGCATGGCATCAGTGTGACTCTTCGGATGTAGTATGACGAGCACACAGAGCAAGCGTATCTGACCACTCACCTCGTGATTAACTTCAAAAGACATCTGGCTCCTAGTTCATTCATCAATCTAGTCAAATTTACAACTCCAAAGCGGATGGATGATTAAGGCAAGCACAATAGTAGTTAGAAAGCCGATAAGCTTTGATAAAGGGGCTCTTATTAAAAAGTCTAATAAAAAAATACACAAGGATCTACACCTCAAATCATAAGTTAATATCATTGGCACATTCTGCCTAGGACTGCAGCCAAAGAACCACAGTGTGAAACATCCAGCTTTGTTACTTTCATGGCTTGTTTTTTTTGCAAAAAAAATTTAAGTCTATGAATACTTGTGTATCCAAGTATCTACTGTAACAACAGTTCAGTGAACAAATCTTATTGTATTCAACAAACAGGTTATAGTCTGGCTGCTTTTCTTATCTATTGTGCATTTACATGCCACTAACTTCAGCTTCTTATGCGTTGCAGAAACAGAGACGTGCAAGACAATCGCAACATTCACTCTGTTTAAAAAAAGCCTGTAATTAACAGTGAATGTAACCCGGTGTTCCTGTCAGCAGTGCACATACGTTGAATTCTGCCCTAAATGTATTGTGACACTTTCAGCATTTTTTTTTTTATTGATTGCCTTGTTTGAGTTGTTTACAAATATTGTATGTATGGCTTAAGCAATAAAAAAATGGAGGGAAAAAAAAGTTCTGGTTCTGTTTTATTTTTAACCAATGAAAGGAAATGCTGTAATTTTTAACCATTTGTGAAATTATGTTGTGCTGAAAACACATTGACAAGGCAGGAATATACCTGCAAAACATGTAGCGTGTGAGTGTGTTTGTGTGTGTGTATTAGTATCTAGTTCCTTGTGTGTCTGTAATGTCCAACTCTCTAACAATAGACTGATCAGCCATAGGGTGTCGCAGTCACATGAGTCAGAAGGGTTGGACTATGTATCCTTGATGTTCAACCTGTTTGTTAAGTTCAAGGAGCTGAAGTCTGTCGTTCGCCTCTGAGCTCCCTCTGTCTGGGTCACAGGTAAGGGCACGCTTACTCTGTGTGGGGAAATGTAATCAAATAAATCAAAGCCTTGTTTAACCTTAAATATTGAACTGAATTAATCGATCAGTTAGTTTTTCACTGAATGAAATCTGGTCTTGGATTGTGTTCACAGCTTGCTGAAATCTTTTTAAGCCATATTACAAATCTAACAAAATTGTCTCCATGGCATCTTTATAACATCTTCTGCGACTGTACAGCAGCTTGTACTCGTACTCACACAGACACTTTTGAGAGATTCATCATTTTTACTTATTTTTACATTCTGTTATTATAAAAAATTATTATTGGCAGAATAATAAGGAGACGTAGAAAATAACACATTCTATATGTGAGTAGAATTTCAACGTTTTACTTCAAGTTGTTTTACAACATTTTTTCCACTTAAAGGTCCTCATAACTGGAGATTACATTTGAACCAGTTCTGCCTGCAGCATCACCATCTGCACAGTAATAAAACACTTTTTTTTTTTTTTTTTTACAGTTGTCATCAGTAATTTCACACTCGCGACAGGACTTTGATGACACATAGTTGAATAAATATGTGCACTTTTTGAATATGTTGCAAACAGAGGTGTTTTATTTGGAATTATTGAGTAGGAGTGTTTCCCAGTTATTGTATTGCTGCTGTTGTCCAGTTAAAGATCAGAATAGACATCTTCGACTCTGGCCAGGCTGAGATATCTGATCCAACACTGACCCTCATTGTAAACTGTGTGAACGGTTGCTATCTCAGGTTCTACTATGGTGCTTAATGATCAGAAATACTTGTCGGTGTAAATATAGGCTAATAGGGTGTCCATTTTGCAGAGCTCACCCTTAACAAAATGTCTGACACAGAAGAAGTCGGGGAGGAAGAAGTTCAGTATGTGATCACTTTTACACTTTTTTTTATCTTCATGTTATTATGAGTGCAACATTTCTTTTTATTATCTTTATAATTCTTGTGGTATTGTGTAATTAAGAGAACATTTTTAATTGTGTCAATGTTACTGATCTCTTCCAGGGAAGGAGATGGTAAGAAAATTGCATCTACCCATTATTTTATACACCTGATTTCATTTCCAATCATTTTACTAATCATGTGTGCTCCTGGTCATCAGGACAAGATGACTCAAAGCCCAAGCCTAAGTAAGTATCTCAACTTTCCTTACGTTGAGCAGTTTAAACCTCACTTAGGACAAATCATACAACGATAAACTGTTCACACCCGCAGGTTTATGACAAATATTTCGGCCCCGAAGATCCCCGATGGTGAAAAGGTGGACTTTGATGTGAGTCGGCCTCATCAAACGTCTCTCCGTTTGAAACTGACCAGAAACATTTCTCACAGTGTTTGGTTTTCTGACCCAGGATATCTACAGGAAGCGTCAGGAGAAGGATCTAGCTGAGCTGCAGTCTCTCATCGAGGCTCACTTCGTCCAGAGGAAGAAAGAGGAAGAAGAACTCATTGCCCTCGTTAACAGAATTGTGAGTTGGTTGCAGAGGAGTCACAGTGTCTGTACCCGGCTGAAGTTCACCGTGACTGCGCGCACCTTTGTCTGTTTCTTGTTTGGGTTTTTTAGGAGAAGCGTCGCGCTGAGAGAGCTGAGCAGCAAAGGATCAGGGCAGAGAGAGAGAAGGAGAGGCAGAACAGACTTGCGGTACGGAGATGGATTTACATCTTCACTCTACAGTTTATTATTCCGCCCGCAGCGAAAACAGTATTGAATGATTTGCTTGTGCTGCATGCAGGAGGAGAAGGAGCGTAAGGAGCAGGAGGAACAAAGGAAGAAGATGGATGAGGACGCAAAGAAGAAGAAGGCCCTGTCAAACATGTCTCAGCAGTACGGTGCTGGACAAAAGGTCTCTCAATTTCCTGTGAATGATAGAACTAGAATAATATGGAGCAGACATGTGCTTGCTTGACTTAATGAGGGTGGATCACCCGAGAAGCTAGTCCACTGTGATGCTCCTACTGCAGTAGCTTTGCGTGATTCACAGCTAAAAGTACTGGGCCCCTCAGTTTATCCACTAAGCTGGTTTTATCTACTCTACCTTTAAGACCCTCTCCCATTAATCCCTCTCTTTTGATTGGCTGTCTCTGATAAACAGAAGGTTTGAAGGTGGAAAATGTAAAAAAAAGTTTCAGATGAAACTGAGCATTCCCAGCACTCTGAAGACTATGCTTTTGGCTAACAGGGATTACTTGTACATATGCTGGAATGCAGTTTAAAATAAGTTAATAATAATAATACATAGAGAACACTGAGGCGGACTCATGCTCATTCTTTATGTTATGTTATGCAGAGTGACACCAGAAGAGGCAAGAAACAAACTGAGAGAGAGAAGAAGAAGAAGATACTGGCTGAACGCAAGAAACCTCTTAACGTTGATCACCTGAACGAGGATAAACTCAAGTATGACAGCACTATGCAGGGCTTCTTCAGTATTCATAGTTCATAAGTCTCCAAATATTGGCCACAGATGACTCGTGTTAATACTGCAACATATTTAACAGTAATAGGTAATTTGATACGTTTTTGGTATAAATGTCTTTGTAATGACAGTTGTGTTCTTCTTTAGGGATAAGGCTAAAGAACTGTGGCAGTCACTGATGGGGCTGGAGGCTGAGAAGTTTGACCTCAGTGAGAAACTTAAAAGACAGAAATATGATGTAAGCCACAAACTATTAATACGCTCTGTAATATTGCTGTCGTTATTTAAAAAGACAAAATAGGACATCTACTCTATTTATGACCAACAGCACGAGAAACACCTGAAGGCAACCATCCTGCATTTATCATTTAATGATATATGTTGGTGTGGTTTGCTAGTTTCAAGATTCACATTAGACCCCGCAGTGTATGTATATCAGCCTTTTTATTTCAAAACACTTAGAAGATGTTTATGTACGGTTGCAGATCAACCTGCTTCTCGCTCGTGTTCAGGATCACCAGAGGTAAGCACACAGCTCCCCCAGTGGATCTTTTTCTAATTTGATGACCTTTCTAAAGTCTTACATAAAGCTTCTGTTGCTCCCTTTCACACCTTTCTAAGATACGATTTCATATTTCACCACTCACAATCAGAAAATAGATCAGAGACCGCAGTGATCTGAGTGTATTATGTTCTAAAAAACACAGTGTCACTTTTTAAAGCCTGCTCTTGTAAATGTGCACGACTTGTTGTATATCGTCCTTTTGTGCTTTATAAAAGGAGCTCAGCGGATACTCGAGAAATCTATCACCTGTGACATTATTAGAAAAACACATCACGTAGCCTGTTGTTATAGTTTGAATTTATTTTCTGCTGAACAAACGGCATGCAGCTTGACAGCGGTTCAAATTTTTGCACTTAAAATACTACCGACTTCATTATTTCCACATCATCTTCTCTCGTGACTCCCAGAGTGCAGTTTGGTTTGTATTTCTGTCTTTAACATCTGTACCTTGGGTAATGGTATGTTGAATTGCTAAATAATGAAACTATATGATATCCGTGTTTATAAAACTCACTGGTATCCCGAACCTTTTCAGTGCCAAAGGTCGTGGAAAAGGCAAGATGGGCCGGGTGAGATAAAACTGCTACAAGACAGAGTCGAGGCAAACGGTGACACCAGCGATGGACCCTGGTGTCTATTGTTCATGTGTTCATTCTTCTAATTGTGTAGAGTTATGTGTCAGTTACTATGGTCATAAAAGTACAAAACGAGTGTTTCTGTGTAAATCTGTCAACTATAATAACTCTCTTCACACTGAACAGCAACAAATGTGTCTAATTTTGCATTGTTCTTGTGTCGCTTTAAAAATAAATAAATAATGAAATAATGACGTATGATGTATGGGTATGGGCTATGTTAACAATAAAAAATAAGTGCATTTCTTTGGAAAATCCAGCAGTGCACAAATTACTTCAAAATCCAATAAAGAGGGCATATACACGGTGTCACATGAGTTTTCATTTGCAGCTTTAATCAAAATCTACAATTAGAGCAGATATTCCTCAGCAAGGCTCCACATAGTGGTGATGTATAATATTATTTATGTACTGTTTTACTTACATTAACAAAAATATAATAATCTAGGACAGAAGTATGTGCGATGCCGACGGCGAGTGACTAAAATGTACTTCCCCTGATTATTACTTCCTTGCTGTACATTAAAACTATGTTTCCATATACACATATCCACACCAGTGCATCTCTGAGTTGTCTCTACAGCCTGAGCTGCTGCATGACTCGACAGGGAGGTGGATGGTCCACATGAAGACGGTGAGGGTCCACACAAGGATGAAGAGAGCTTGCTGAAGATTGCTCATCCTCACCACAGATGGGTTTCTCTGATCTCTGCTATCACCTGGCTGGCTTTCTGCAACGCCTAGACACGGAGATGAGAAGACAGATGTAAATCTAATATCAGTGATTTTAATGTTGTCATCACACCACATTAGGATCATACTGGGATACACAGTTTCTCCATCAACTCGCACAAGAGAATCACAAGTCTGATTTACTGTGGTAAGTAGAAGGATTTTTATGCTAAAAAGGCTTGAAAAATCATCTGGTGGACTTCTCGTGCCTCATATTGGCTTCAAACAAA
Source organism: Etia nguti (assembly GCA_015106755.1). Taxonomy (NCBI): domain Eukaryota; kingdom Metazoa; phylum Chordata; class Actinopteri; order Cichliformes; family Cichlidae; genus Etia; species Etia nguti. The sequence continues at coordinate 55,857 of VUQG01018990.1, forward strand.
GGTCTGAATGCACTTTTGCACAGAAAGATGCTGTACGCACAGAACAGTCTGTGCAACAATAACTTCAGAGCACTGAGGACCCATCTATATCTCTAATGTTGCCATAATAAAGCATGCTAAATAGTTAAGGCTTTTCATAATTTATAAGACATTTCTTTGTCTTTACAAAAAGAAGTTATATATTATATTTACTGGATATAAACTTAATGAACTTCTTATGGCATTGGCTCATGCTTTTTTTGTAATGAATCTGTCACCTTGAGCATGTCAGCAGCCTCGTTGCGTCTCTGAGCCATGTCCTCGGACTCTGTCAGCAGGTCGCTCAGCAGCGTCGTCTTATATAACTGACCCACCAGCTCACTCTGCAGGCAGTCCTTTACATGGTTCACCAGGAAGTGCATCACTGCCTTTGGTACACTGGGGCCAAACAGAGTAAAACACGATGTAAGGATTAACGATGTTAACGTTTACTCTGTAACAGATGAAAAACCGTGAATCCTTACCTGTCTTGGATGTTTTTCCGCACAATCAGGAAATATGACTTGATGAGCCTCTCGATGACCTCGCAGTCTCTCTGCTCCCGAGCAGACAACTTCCTTGATACTGGAACAGGCTGGCAATGAAAAAGGTACCAAATCTGTTTGTTAATGGGTCAAATCGATATGAAATGAGAGAACCTCTAACACCTCAGCAACAAAATATCATAAAACTATTCAGCAGATTAGTGCACTTACAATACATCTACAGCACATTTTACCCCCCCCCCCCGAAAAAAAACCAACCCAAAAAAAAAAAAAAAACCTTTAAAACAT
>VUQG01018990.1:68516-101862 GCA_015106755.1 Etia nguti
TATTAAATTGTTATTAGTAGGTGTTATAGACGAGTAGTGTGAATGAGACTATTTGCATGTCTTCTTCGCTAGTTTTGCGGTATCTCTTTAGACCTGACGCATTCTATCTTATCTGCCCTCTGTCGGTCAATGCCGTAAATATTGCTTCTTAAAATGTCCATAATTAGTGTTGTGAGTCCTACAGGCACTGGCATTAGTTACTAAACTCGCTATAACTATTTGAATACGCACAACTGGTTGTATTTAATTTTGATGCAAAGGTTTTTGCTGTTTATGTGATTGAACTCTTTGGGTAGCATCTCTTTCAATGCACCTGCAGCGCTTCATTTTTTAACAGCAAATCCCGAGTTTCAAAAAACGTGTGGGGACAATTTCTTTATAGAAAATGCTGACTCCGCTTCCCCTGGACACATTCGGCATACTCCGTGAAGCATATTAAGTGTACCCCATGCAGCTGTCAATGGTGGGGAGAATCTGTTCAACCAATCAACAGAAACTATTTAAAAGGCCAAAGGACAACTAGCCAATCGCAGCGAAGATGGAGGATCATGTGACCATTGTTTTTCTTTCGACTGTTGATGGCACATCATTCTGGAAGTTAGGCATCGGGTCGAGTGACCTATTGCACTACCGTAAGGTGTTATGCTTTTGTGTTATGGTTAATCAAGGATGGCCGTTTAATAGAAGGATTAAGTGAATCTGGGCTCTCATGAAACAGCAAAACAAAGGACTGGTATGCCTTGTTGTGTTGTGTGCGGCCTGTATGAAAGCTAGCGTTTTAGCGGTACTCTGTTAGCTAGTTGCTGATGTTGACATAGTTAAAAGTGAACCTGTTTTCCTCTCACCTGTGACAGTTAGTGAAATAGTGTGCTTGCTAAAAGTTGAGCGATACTCAAACACAGGATTAACGACAACTCTTTTGGTGTTTTTTTTTCTGTTATGCAATTGTTAAAAATAATTTTTCTTGTTTTTATTTTTAAATCGATTCATTCCAACGGGCTTTATTATCTTGCAAATTTAAGTCAACAATTTACTATAAACAGTGTGTGATACAATGATGGAATGAATATAACATTACGCCCTGTGGTTATTAATTCTATACAGTATTTCCCTATATTGGGTGTATGTAGTGGCGATGTAAAGTTTTTTTTTCATTACCAGGTTAATGAATGGGGAAAGCACGGGTGTACTCTTGATATTTCTTTGAATGGGTTAAACCCTCGTGGACTGAAAGAATATGAATCACAGATGGGCTCCAAATACCTGGGTGAAAATAAGTAGAGCATTGCTTATATGGCAGTCCCATGCTCACAAACCAGCAGCATCATTGCCTTTGTGTGGTACGTTTCACTGTAAGAGTCATGCACAGCAGCCTGTTTTCTGTAAGGAATGCTATCTCAGCTGGAGGCACATTCACCACCTGAGGACCAAGGGTCGCAAGGTGGGGTTCTTTAAAGCTAACCAAGTTAGACATCGGCTTGGCCTCCACACCAGCACGCTATATTTGAACACTTCAGCTTCGAAGTGGTCTGCTGGCCTGAGCCGACATATGTCTCGTGTGAGGAGCACGCTGGACACAGTTTCCAAAGCTGTGAGTGGGACACATACAGAGCTTATGTCAAAGATCTCCAGACTCAAACCTAATGCTTTAAAGGCTGAGAAAAATGCTGAAGCCAGTGTTGAGACAAGGCCCAAACCTGATGAGAATGCAGTCACATCCACTTACGATCCTTCTAATGCTGCTCTCTCTTCTGCATCAACTGCTCAGAAACCTGTTGTTCAGACATCTTCTGCTAATCCGTCCCTTTCCACTTCTGCCACATGTGATACAAGTTCCATTACCTCCACTCATACTCAGACTTCTACCCAAGAGACTGTCACTGCCACAGTCCCAACTGTAACTGAACCGAGGGAGAAAAGACTGAGACGTATTGCTCCTGGCGTCAAAGCTACTCGTTCCAGGAGGCAAGAGGAGCTCCAGTCTTCGCTGAATGATTTGGAGAGCAAGAGCACAACGCCCAAACAATCCACAGACCTCTTCCATCCGAGCACCTTTTCAGTGAACCTGGGTGAGACTTACACCTATGTAGCAAATCACGTCAACTCATACTTTGGCAGCAGCATAAACACTCAGGACAAGAAAGGAGAGCATCTTGAAAGCTCTTCCACTTCCTCTCAGGATCAACAAACCTCAGACCTCATTCCGGTGTCTGATAAGAAAGACCCTGCTGCCCCAAAGAGGGGTTTAGGACAGTACCTGTCTTATTCAGCTCCAACTGTGCAGGCATTTGTTGGGAACTACATAGCACTTCTTGTTCCTAAGTTCAGAACAGGAGAGTCCAAGAGTGCTGTATTGGAGGAAAAGAAATCAGAGGACGTGTCAGTGAAACAGGCTGAGGTTAGTAACGAGCAGAAGGCTGCGGAGGAGAAAGCCAAGAAACTTCTGCATCAAAGGGAAAAGGTAGGGCTCACAGCAAAGCAGTATTTCTTTCATAAATTTTTCCTTTTGTAGTAAGCCATATATTTTAATAACCTGTTCCTTGAGAATCCTACGGGTATGCTATAGGACTTTTTGCTTTCATTCTACTCAATATAAACTTTTTTCAATAGTCCCAGATTTTCTCCATGTGGGTTACGATCTTTGCCCATGTTTGAGTGAAACATTACACGCATATCAAAATGATCCAGTATAGTATAGTATAGTATAGTATAATTATAGTATAATACAACAGAGTGTCCACAATTCAAACTCTGACCAGTGCCCTTGTTATTCTATATGTCTACTGGAAGGATGTCGACTTGCTGTTCTGGGAGTTCTGGGAAGCTATATTCAAAAATAACCCCCTTGAGAAGTGAGAGGGCCACAGAGAGAGGGCACTTTATAGGCTTACGGAGGCCTTTATGTTGTGGAGATATAAGCAAGTCTGACATCTAGTTTGTGGCAATGCTGGACTGACTTAAATGTGCATAATATACACTCTTAAATTTATTATTTCATATTATATAATATATCTATCACATGCATAATATAATATGTATGTGATCGATAGATACCTTCGAAATTATTGTGTTACAGCAGTAAAAATGACGAATTTTTTTATTTTATTTTATTTTTTTTGCTTTTATTTCACAGATTATTGCAAGGGTGAGTGTGGACAATCGAACCCGGGCACTGGTTCAGGCTCTCCACAGGGCATCAGATGTAAAGGTCTATATCAACAGGGTGGAGGACTTAAGTTACCATCTCTTGGAGTTTCCAGAGACTCGTGGCGTTGCAGTGAAGGTGAGAAATTTAGCAGTATGTGGCGAGGTGTGGTCTGTGGCTCGGCTGCAGGGGAGGGGTGGTGCAGTGGGTTTATGGGGCAGTGCCAGGGGAGACTGACCAACACAGCTGGAGATCATGCCTCCCTTATTTGGGCAGCACGCCAGGATCTGAGAGGATGAGGGAACTGAGAGCAGACAGTTGCAGGCGAGCAATCATTGCAGCAACTGTGCCAGCCAGCAACAGCCTGAAAAGGCAAAACCGTAAATAAAGAGCTGAAAACACAGAAACACTGTGTGGGTGTGTGCGGCGTGCTCGGCAACAAACAACAGCCAATTGTGTTACACAGTAAAGATGGTTTTTCATTTTCCAGCAGATTAACATCCACAAGTGTGTGATGTTTTTTTTATATAGAGCTGACGGTGTTGTCAAAATTGTGTTTTCAGCAGCATGTTTCTTTTTTATTTGCATATTTAATTTCCATGTTATGTATGTATGGTTTGTATATGCTGAATGGTCAGTTGCTGAGCTTCTGCAGCATTAGCACGAGAATCATATAAGTTATGCTTTCTGACTGTATTTGAGAATTTTCCGATGCTTGCAAAATGTCAGTCTGCTCTAAATGCAGTCTGTGCACTGTTGCATAGATTTATGTGACATCAGTGATACCACAGATACTAATCTAGAGTATTTTAAACCAAGGTTGTTTTTCTCTGTAAGTCCAGTTTTTGGTTTCGCATATTGTTGAGAGCCTCAGTTTGCAAATGGCTACAGGAATAAATGTAATGATATTTAAGTCTTCATGCACTCATGCTGTGAGGGGGGGGGGAAAGAGTCTCTTCAGACATCTTCGGCATTTATTTCGGTCACATTGCTCAGTCTGTTTGCAGTACCTTTAGCTGTCATGTTTTATTTATGATCAAGGTTTTACAGATGTGCAGTGGTCACACCAGTATCGACCCCCATCCATTTTTAACCATGATGACGAAGGTCAGCATTAATTTCTCATTGCAAATTGATTACACGGTGTATTCTTCGCTAAATTCAGTCTGAATAAATAATGACCGGTGAACCAGCGAAACTGATTTCAGCCTGTTTCATGGAAACAGTGGGGTTGACCTCTGATTCAGTAAGTGTCGATAGTTTGTGCCCTGGTTTATGTAACTGCGCGCTGACTGATATCAGGCAGCAGAATTAGATGGGATGCAGTGTGACAAATACAAGGGAAGAGTAAATCTTAACAAGAAGTAGTTGTGATGCATTATCAAAACAAGGAGAATATAATGCACAATCAAAAAGATGTGCCTTTATTCGTGTGTGCCAGAACTCTGCTTGTTTTGATATTTGATCACCCATTATGGTGTTGAAGTTTTGGTTTCGAGAGTGCCGCTACGTCTCATAACAGGGAGCTTGTTCTCGTTAAATTCGATCCCACCTCTACATTCCCACTTTCTAGTCCACGCCACTTCATGGTGGATTGACAGCATTTTCTGTTTCCGGTGCTGACTGTCATGTTATGTTTGTATTTGTCAGGAGAACGCTATCCCTTGCCTCCTCCGTCTGGAACAGGCTAACGATCCGGGTCTGAGAGCAGCCGTTAGAGAAGCACTCGCTCTGGTGGGCTATCATAAACCTGTCAAAGGCAGAGGAATAAGGATCTTGTCCATAGATGGAGGAGGTTTAAGGTACACACTCAGCTTCCCTTCCCCTGCCCCTCACACTCTTCTTTAGTTTAAGATGTGAGTTGGTGATATCAGGTTTTTAGCGTCAAAGGTCGGACACTTCTTCTATTAGTGTTTAAACGTTGTGCTCTTGATGAAGAGTTGGTTACTAATGTCTCATGCATGTATCCGTGTATTTGTCTGACTTTTTACTTTCAGGGGAATTGTTGCCCTTCAGACGTTACAGAAGCTAGAAGCCCTCACTGGGAAACCCACTTACAAACTGTTTGATTATATCTGTGGTGTCAGCACAGGTACGCTGTCCTCCTGCCCTACTTCTGTATAGTCAGAGGTATGTATATGGATTATCTGAACAAAGTGCAACACTTAGCAGAGTACAGGCAGCACAGATCACTCACTGACCTATTTGTTGCTCTGCTCTGAATTTTGACCTCAATTTCACCAGCAGCTCCTTTTTTCCTCTCAGTCTGGGTGAGAACTAATATTGTACAATTGCAATATTAATTTTGCTTTCATTAAAGTTGATTTTAAATTCATAAAATTAATTCGTAAAATTACAAGTATTTTACTGTCAAGAACATTAGGTGCTTCCTTGATGTTAAATCACCACAAGGGGGAGCTGTGGACCAACCTCAAACTGATTAAAAATAGATTAAAAGCCTGCTGTTTATTTGCAAAGCACATTGGGCTTTAATCACTGTTAGAAGTTTCTGTTTGTCCGGCGTTCTCTCAGTTATGTGTTTTAATCTCCACCAGCTGGAGATACTTCATTTTCAGATTTAGTGAGGGTTGTCAAATGTGACAACACTCCTCCTAAATCAAATGGTGTTCTCACACATTTAGAACCTATTGGGGCCACATCTGGCACTTTTGCCCACATTGTGCCATTGTGGCTCGCTAATCCTGTTGGGGATACTTGATTATGAAAATAATAGTCTTCTAACCATGTTATTCCTATTCACATCCTGTAAACTGATCTCCAATGCATCTGGGTAAAACAGATGATCCTTCAGTAAGTTTCCCTCCAATAAACCTGGTTCAGTACTGTATGAACATCATCTTTGAGGATGACACGAGAACAACTTGTGCCTCGATGCCTTCTCAAAGGATTGTCTGAATCTCTTCTACTTCCTGTTTACAACAGTGTTTTTATGCAGTTCAATTCACAGTACATCTCAGTCACTCTCATTTGAATGTTTCTGGTTGTTTTAACTCAGGTGCTGTCCTAGGGTTCATGCTAGGCATTTTCCAGATTCCTCTGAAAGAGTGTGATGATCTGTACCGGAAGCTGGGCTCCGATATTTTCAAGCAGAATGTGTTTGTCGGCACCATGAAGATGGGCTGGAGTCACGCTTTCTATGACAGTGAAGCGTGGGAGAACATCCTCAAGTGAGTTTTACTGTTATAGTTCATGATCAGTGTCTAGATGAGCGCCTTGTCTTTCTCCTTTATTGCTGTGCCATGCAACAACAATGGATCTTTGACAGCCATGGGAGCAATTAAAATACAGAAATGCCTAAAAAAACAAACAAACTGCTGCTTGGTGGAAAAATCAGAAAACTATATAACAGAATAAAGATTACTGTATGATTAATCATAGTCAGCATTCCTTTGAAGGAAACTCATTTACCATTAGTCATTATGCTACCCTAAACCCTCTAAAATAGAAAATAACATCACCCTTCTGAACCTCCACAGAGAGAAAATGGGCTCTCACCTCATGGTGGAGACTTCAAGAAACCCTGAGTGCCCCAAGGTGAGCTTTATGAGATGGTCTGACTCATTATCCCCTCCAGTGTGTTTTTTGCCTCACCTTGTTTACTTGTATATTACTCAGAAACCTTCTTTCTCCATTTCCCTTGCATTTCTTTTCTGCTTGACAGATAAAAATACACTCTAAAGCCATAAGAAAGTGGGCCTAAAGAAGTATATAGGCTTTTCAGATGTCAGCATGTCTCCTCTGAGGCTTAGAGCTCAGCGATGACATAAAATTGATCTGTCAGAATGTCGACCTAGATATTATGTCTGCATTTCTCGTCTGCTTTTGTTCAACTACAGCCTGACACTGAAAAAGAAAGTCACTCCGTATGTTGATGCCCTCACCCACAGGTGGCAGCTGTGAGCACCATTGTGAATCGGGGCACTCCTCTGAAGGCATATGTTTTTAGGAACTACAACCTGCTTCCTGGGCTGCGCTCACACTACCTGGGGGGCTGCCAGCATCAGCTTTGGCAGGCCATCCGTGCCACATCAGCAGCCCCCGGGTATTTCCAGGAGTTCCCTTTGGGGAATGATCTCCACCAGGTCAGTCCCATTCACAGCTGTTACACTATCCCTGCGGAGTGTATGGAGGCTGTGTGAAGAGGAGCAGTTTCACAGTTGAGATTTTTTTTTTTTTTTTTTTTTTTTTTTTTTTTTTTTTTTTTTTTTTTTTTTTTTTTTTTTTTTTTTTTTTCTTTTTCTTTTTCTTTTTCAACTTTTCGTTCTTAATTTAGTTCTTTTCCACTTTTTCACTTCATTTCAGAGACAGCTTGTTTCAGTTTACCTTTCATTGTTCGAAAATAGTTTTTGCTAGTTTCAGTGTTCATTTTCCTTTTATGGGTAACTTTTGTCTGAGGCAGATTTAAAATGTTCAGCAAAAATATTACCGTGATTTGGAGAAGTAAAAAATCCCCCTTATACTGGCTGTACTGACAAATTTCGCCAAACTGACATATTATTTATATCACATGTACATTTTTAGTTTAGCTGGTTTTATATGAATGCCAGAATGAGACGACATAGGATTTTATAATTTATACCTTAGGTGTATCTACTCAGAGGCTGAGGGTTGCCACTGGTGGCTGCCAGTATTTTTGTTTTTATTTGAGTTAACTGGCATGTTCTTTCATATTTAGCTTAGTTTTAGTAGACTAATAGCCTCAGAGGAAGACACAGATTCAGGATATAAACTGTACTGTTGGTTCAACATGAATACAGCTTGTATAATTTGACCAATAGTTCAGGGTTATGGTCATTTTAGGGAAAACGGAGATTTTTCCAGTAAAGCTTTTCTAGTCCACATCCTATAATTATTTCTGTTCAGCAACATTTTGACAGTCAGAGTGTTACACGCTCTTCATGCACTCAGGCAGAAGTCACTGTTGTCGCTGAATTTGTGCAGCGTGCCCTGTCGAAAGACCTTTGCTGGCCAACTGAGAATTGCGCTGATATTTAGTGTTTATGCAAAGGCTTTTTTTTCAACTGCAGTCCGCTGCTGCAGTATTAAAGCTTTCACTCTTGGTCTTCTAGATTAACATGCCCCGCACAGTCAGTGTTGATGCGGGAGAGTTTCGAAGGATTTTGAGAATTCTAATGAGAAAAATTCTCTGCAGAGCAAGTGAGAGGCAGGAACTCTATTTCCTTTCTGTTAGTATTTATTTCCAGTCAGCTACATTTTGATAGAAGAATGAGGGGTAGAGTCATCGTGAGACGCACTTAAATCCATCTCCACTAAACAGGTACGCATTAGCCATCAGCAACGTAACAAACCGCCAGTCCATTTTGCCATTTTGCTGATCAATAAATCAGCAAAATTATTTAGCCTCTGTAATGGAAAACAGAGGTTGCTCTGTTAAGTAAATGGAATGGCAGAAAGCACAGACAATATAAGAAACCCTATGAGGAAAGTCACACCAGAAACTGAGTAAACGTCTTGTTTTATTTTATTTAGAGAAGTCATACTGCTTATTTTAAAAAGGCAAAAAAACAGGCGGGATAAGGTGGGGAATAATGCTCCACTCCAGTCTAAGTATTCAGTTGACGTAGCCTGTGTTTGATTTGCCACATACAAGTGTGGGAATCTCCTTAAATTTATATTAAAAACACAGATGAACAGACTCTGATGAACTTAGTGTAGATCCATCACACGAGAATGAGAGTGTGTTTACATCAAAGGCAATATCCCACACGGGCAAGCTCCGGCACTCCTAATTGGAAGCTGTGTTAGGTGTGCAGGTGAATAAAGTGCAGGGGGAGAGAATGAAAGAGACTGGATGATGAAAACCCACCTGTAGTGGGAGATTTCCCCAGCATGCCGTCTAGCAGGTCTCCCTCTGATGCATAAATTATCCCAATCCAGAGCTTCCCTCATCACACAAAACTGTGTGACTGCTACATCTGCTTCATTGGAAAGAAAATACAGACAATCTAATTATGGAACTGCCTTTGCAAAATCACTTAGTTGTCGGCCAGCAGGAGGCCTCATACTTTGAGATGATGAGACGCCATCAGTAGTTTAATATATTTAACACATCTTGAAATCAGTTACAGCTGTTTTATTTTTATTTCAAGTCTGTCAAGAGAAAATTTCAGCTGAAGAATTGAATAAAATTAGAAAGAGCTCTTGTTACCAAGAGCTAAGGTTAATTTTAACCTAATAAATCTCTGAAGAATATTCTAAGTCCTTGACTGGGAATTCATGTGCATACGGAGCGTTTGCTCAGCTCTTACAGTTTTGGGACTTGCATTTACTATCCTGAAGATAACTACATTTGTATGTAACACCAGCACACCAGGATATGTCTGGCTACCAAACGTGTATATTTTAAAACACACCTTATTTGTTGTTCCTGAGACACTCAGTTCATGCTGTTTAAGCTGAGATTTACCTTACCCGAATTCCGTGTCATGATTTTTCCATTTCAAATTTTAATATCTATCGAGATGTAATAGGATAAAATAACTTGCCCAAATCAGTCAATTTAATTTAATCCCAGTGTATTAAAGGATTCATGGTATCTTTTTAGTAAATTCTGATTGTGTTGATTTTGAAACCGGCATCATACGAAGTTAGACTTACAGATGAGGACAAAATCATTAGCAAGGGATTTTCAACACTGCATTTCTCAGCATACTAGTTTTCTTTAGAAAGCATAAATGATTTCTGTTTGCACACAATAACAGAAAAAAACTCAATTACCAGGGTCAATATTATTAGCCCCTCTGAAAAACAGGAGATGGATATAGGAAGTTACAGTCACTGTGTTTCCAAATGTCAACTAGAGTGAGAAGTATCATGAAGAAGTTGAAAAGAGAGCCACACAGTACAGAACAAGCCCGGCAGAGGTAGGAAGAGAAAGATTTCAAAGACTCTGTCAAGAAAACTAGTGATAGATGTGTCTAAAGACTCCAGAACAACTGCCAACACACTAGTGAAAGACTTGACCAAGACAGGAAGTGTAGTCTCAAAGTTGACAGCCACTAGAATCCTGAGTGGGCTGCAAAAACAAAATCAAAACTCTATTTCTGCAGAAGAGACATCTTTAAGTCAAACAGAAGTATGCCAAGAAAAACCTGGAAAAAGATTATGTATATAATGGAAGTGAGTCCTTCGGTCAGATAAAATGAAATTGGTTATATCTGGAGAAAGAAAGGAGAGGGGTACAATCCAAAGAACAGCATCCCGACAGTAGTGGGAGTATTATGCTGTGTAGATATTTCAGGGCATCTGGAACCAGGAATCTGCTCAAGGTGGAATGAATCAAGAAGAAAGCAGGATATGTGAAGATTCTGAAAGGGAAATCTCCAGCAGTCAGCAGCAAAATGGGGTCAAGTTCATCGCTTTGTCTTCTAACACGATGACACAAAATATGTGCTGCTCGCTACTGGTGAAGAACTACCTCCAGAAACGAAAGAGAACATTTCTGACTGCCCTGCACAAAGCCCCGACTTGAATGCCAATGAAAATCTGTGGGGTGAGCTGAAAACCTGAGGTTCATGCCAGAAGATCACCAAACCTGGAGTAGCTTGAGAGGTTCGCCAAGGAAGAGTGGGCTGGGATCACTCGGGAGAAACTTGTTGAAAACTAGTACATAACTGCAGGCTATTATCCAGCAAAAAGGATACAGAATTAACTATTAGCATCAGGGAGGCTAATAATTTGACCCTGGAATTCTAGATTTTTGTCAAATCAAAAACGTTTGTGTGTGCAAAGTAAAAATAATAGAAGCGTCCAAAATAAAACCAGGATGTTTGGAAAAGCTCTCAAAGCGCTTAACAGCGCTCTGTCCAGGGTGTACCCCGCCTTTTGCCCAATTGGAGCTGGGATGGGCTCCAACCCTGAGAAGGATAAGCAGAAGAGGATTGGCGGATGTTTAACAGCACTTTAGAAATACTTTTAAAAAATGACTTTTTAATAGAGGGGCTAGTAATTCTCTCCTCACCTATCTGTCAGTTTCCTTTGCTGAAGCAAAGACTTTGCTCAAGCTAATGGAAACCTGAAGGATGGTAGTTCAGATGTAATTTTAATGAGTTTCTAATTATGATTACACAGTAAAATCCAAGAGCAGGATTTGTAACAAGCTCCTGTTCATATACGGTTTCTGTTAAGCACTCTAATTTCCATGTGAATGTTTGGCCATCTTCAAAATGCCACCCAGTCTGATGACTTATTTGGTGCCTGCTTGAGACCAGTTGTGAACATAACATGCTGTGTGTATGATGTCAGGATTCCCTAGAGAGAGAGTCATCTCGCTCTTTTCCACCGACGCCCACAGACTTTCCCACTTAATTCAAGCCCTCAGACAATCAACCTTTTGTGACAGCGAACGCAAGCATGCGCTGAACGAAGGTTGGACTTCTCAAGCAGCTTTTGAAGACCGATGACTTTTTATTGATGATTCTGTGAGTCTGCAGGCTGGAATGGAAACCTGATGGAGAAGCACCTAGATTCTATAGATTCTTCCTACTAACATTGGGAAAATTGTAACTCGGAGCGAGACCTTTGAAGCAGAGCGATGGCATTATCAAAGCCTCACACTCACTACTATAGCCGTGGAGAGCATCCTTTAGTGAGGGGGAACAAGGGAAAAAGAGGTAGGGTGGGGTGGGGTGGGGGGGTGGATAGATGAGATGAAGGGAGGGAGGAGGCGCATGTTCCACATTAAAGCTCGCTCAGTTATCTCGACTCTAAATAACACAGAAGTAAAAGACTTCAGACGTTTCACAGTGCCAGGGCATGCCAGGAATGGTGAAGAGGACCCTTTTTTTTTTTTTAGGCCTAGTTGCCATGGTGTCTCCTGAGGCGATGGGAAGGAATGGGAGCTTGTTTTGTGCCCACCCCTGCCAGCATTTGATGGGAGACATTGGACTAGTGGACCACCACCCCCAGTACGACCCCTTGGAGCCCCAACATGGCACCATGCTCAGCCGAAAGGCTTCACTCAGCCACAAATGAATAGGTCACATCAGCCCTCCCATACGTATTTGTCACTAATGAACGAGGGAGGAGACATAAATTAGTACAGGAAGGCATTAAATGTGGCATCTGTGACTATTAAAGACATGAAAAAGGCAGAGAGGCTTGCATAATTAAATGCCATTCTAAGGTGCAACTGAAGATATCCTAAGATTTTAATTCATTTTTTTTTCTTTTCCTTTTTCCCCTCTTAAAGGCCTTTGGAGATGAAGGTATTGGTCATAAATTATATATCTGTATATGGCACTAACTCATATGAAGCAGAGAAGAGATGTTGTAGATTCAGGGTGTGAATCAGAGCTTTTAAACTCTTTCTCATCCCAGTTCGCTCTTCCCATGTTAAGCCCTGGGAACTTGGCCTGCAGACTGTTGGAGGACAGAGCTCGCATTTTAGCCATGCTGCAGACAGCTCAGGATCTTTGTCCTTTGAGCATAAGTCCCATCTCCCATTTTTAACAGGGGTGGCTTGAGTGGCTCCAAGAATGTACCTAAGTAGAGCTGCCTTATGAAAAGGCATACTTAAGCAAAACTAATCGTTTCAAAAGATGCAAATAAAAAAAGTTTTTGTCTTTAGTTTTTATTTATTTTTTGATATAGCCTTTATTTATGCAGGTAATCCCATTGATTCTCAATGTCTTGTTTACAAAAGAGACCTGTTTCAGACAGCGTAATAAAATTACAACAATAAAAAAGCTAAAATTGTCTAACGTTGCACCTCAGGTACTGTTATAAAACACAATATGAGAATAAAGCTATAAGCTAAATGAATTTCACATTTCAAATAATTTCACATCACTGACTTTAGAGCAGTGCTCACTTATTCTCTTACTGCACTGCAGTTCTCTGTTAATCAGACCTGCCAGTGGTGCTGGATAAATTCAAAACTGATATAATTATAATTAAATGGAATTAAATGCAATATTATACGATGTTATTAATAATTTGGCTATTATTTCTGTTCTGAATAGAGTCGTAGCAGTGATCATTAATAGAAGGGCAGCAGATGAATAGTAAAAATAGTCAAGCATAATAGAGTTGTAGGAGTGATAATTCAGCAAAAATTGACTCGAGTGAGAGTGAAACCTATGCTTCATTACAACTCCCCTAACAAGTGCAGTAACTTGAAAGTTACTCAAGTGCACATAGCTTGGTAAATGTAACTTGTTAGCACCCACCTCTGATTGTCACATCGCCTCTGTTTGCTTAAAAGACCGCTTTTTTCTTTTCTTTTGTTCTTTAGAACACACTTTTTCTCACATGCACAAACACTTGATTGAACTGGCACACTTGCTTGAGGATTATGCTGGTCCACTTATTATGTTGACTGACTGCTGTGTGGAAGCTTCAGCAAATCTTCCTCGTCTCTGACCTCCCTCGCCTTTTCACACTTGCGCATCACATGCAGATGGCTTCTTTACTGCGGACCCTGGAAACAATTCACAGCTTTAAACCTCGCATTGCGATATATTGTCACAGAGGTGTGTCTTCCATCATCCTCTTAGCAAAACAGCAGGGGAATTTAGTTTAAATTGTCCAAGGAATGAGTTTGGAAATTATGCTTTTTAATATGAATCTGTCAAATATGTGCATAACGCCCAGAGTGACTTTAGGCTGAGTAAATATGGAGCAGGGCTTCTGAAGCCATTTATATCACTTCATGAATTGTCACAGTTTAATCTCAGCTGCTGCAGTCGACAGGGATGATTCATTGTTTCAATATTGGGTGTTCATGTGTGGTCATGTATTCACAGAACGTGTGGGAAAAGGTAGCTGTCCACAGTATATCTCAATTGTTTTGGCTGCCTGGGGGCAAAGCTGGCACCCTTACAGATGAGTCCTTCTTCTGTTTATAGCCTGGGAAGATGATTTGAACCTCACGGTGACCTGAGGGGCCCATAAAGCTATAAGGTCAAGTGAAGAGCTAGTCCATGGAGTTACTTAATATGGCGTGAAGCCCTTTGACTTGACCTGGCCACCATTTAGGACTGGTGCTCACACCGTTTCAGTTCCATCCTTGCAGATCACAATGATGCTTTTTATGTGTATTGGAAGCCATTTGGGGGAATTCATTTTGGTCAATGAGCAGATTTATTTCTCTGATTGCACAGGCAGTGACTGGGATGGCTTCATTTTGTGTGCAAATGGTGTGAATTGATTTTGAAGATTTATAGTTGTTGTTTTTTTCATGGCAGCCTAATTATCTGCTTATCAAGTGAACGACCATCTCTGGAAAACATTCTGGTATTGTGACAGACGTAATCGGATGTCCACGACTTATGTAATTCTTCCCTAATTAATCATTTGTGAGAAGGGAGCCTCATTGGCAGGGCGTCATAACAAATTACTACAGAGCTTAGTGCTCCTCAGTCCATCCCTGTCAGAGGAGCAAAAGAAGAAAGTGTAATGACTAAAGCTTCTCCCTGGAGCTGAGATTTGAATGCTACACCAGGCTCTATTTCAAAAGGTTCACCTCATTTAGATTTTAGCTGACGCTCCCTCCTTTTCTGTGTTGTGGTCGTTCATAATGAACCTTTGCACAAATGAGTATTGAAGGTTTACCCACGGGTTAGAGAGGGAGAGGGATGCAGAGGCGCATAGGCTGGATGAATAGGATGAAGTTTGCTGTCCCAGCTAATGGGAGCTGACATACATTGGGGCGTGAAATGACTTTTAGTGATCTCACGATAGCACCTCTTTGCTATTCAAATCAGCTCTTCCCCCTCTAATGCAGCTTAAACTGACACAATGAAGATAAGCTCCCAAAAGTTAATGACAGCGGAGACATTTTTTTAAGCAGCAGTGTAAATAAATCATGCAAATCTCAATATTATTCATTTAACTGAGATAAATTTTTATTCCAGAAAATACTGTAAGAACAACATCTTTTTAAAGCCATTTGTTTTTTTGAAAAAATGCCCCCTTGGGTGTGGGAGCCCCAATTAGGTGAAAACTTGGTATATTTGCATACAGACTCATAGAAGTGATGAGCACATTTGTGAATTAGCCATTAGACCCTGAAGGGCAAGGGCGAGGCTAAACGAGCTTTGATCCTCGGAGTATTAACTAACGGATAACACCGGAAGAAAGACTCAAACGCTGTCACAGGAAATCATTAAGCCTCTATGCCAGAATTCAAAGTTGGCATTCCTCTTTATCTGATAGGAAAATTTAACCTCAAAGGGGGTTAAATGTCGGTCAGATGATTGCTACTGACGGGGGTGTACTCTCTGAGGACATTTGTCTGTAGACACATGGCATTCCTGTTTACAGTGAGATTGAGTCATTTCGAGTATAAGCAGCATTATAGCTCTAAATCCTCGCAAATGGAAGTGACCTTTGCCTCGCATCATGCTGCGTGCTTGACAGACAGCTTGAGTGCGGCCATTTTGCATGCAACCTTATTTGCAGTTTGTCCCAAGTGGATGCAAGTGGATCATAGTTTCAGCTTAATTCCTCATCCAGATGTGCTCTGGCCTCAAGAATCTTTATGTGAAAATGTAGTACTGGCCCACGTAAAAACGTAAAGCCTGAGTATTGGTATTTGGATTGGCCAATGAATAATAATGAAAAAGGTACATTGGAATACTGAATTTTTAAATTGCCAGACGTCATTATTAGTATAAAAAAAAGTCTTCCATCGGTTGGACTTTAATAAAAACAGTGTGTAGAGTATCTTAGTCTATCAGGAGTTGCTGCTGCTTTGCAATAGCATGCAAAAAAACCTAAGTAGTGCTACTTTTTTCTTTTAGTATGATTTTTTTATTTTGTGCAAAATTATTGTCAAAGCAACTATTGTTTGTGTCTGCCATTGTCTTACAGTACTGTCATATTCAAATAATCCAACAACCAGTCCTTGTGATGATTGGCTGCAGAAGCTTTGCAGTCTCAGCTTGCAAACTCACCTGGCCTAGCATCCCAGAAAGCATAAGTACAGTAAGCTTTGCAAGGCTAGAAACAAACTCTAGCTGACTCGCTTGTCTTCTGGCTGTAGCTTTTGCCATTCAATTTATTGACTTCCTGTCCTTGACTGTAGGACAAGAGGTCAAAATAGAGCATATAAAAGAGCAATATGATCTCTGGGCAGGTCTGCTTCTTCTGGTGTTGGACAGATTGACTATATGTATGATGTCTTGAGAAACAACAAGGTATTACTAATGTAACACTACATTATGGTCTTTAATATAAAGTCATATCTGTTTCTTATTAACATTCTTTTCACAGTTTGACTTATTTTTAAATGGTTAAAAAGTTGTTTTTGCAGTAATAATCTTAAATAGTGCTCCTGTAGGAAAGTTGGGGTACTACCAGCCTGTTTCGACACCTGTGTTTTTAAAAAAAAAAAGAGGAAAAAAAAAAAAAACTAAACAAATAAAATTTAAAAAAAAAAAAAAAAAAAAAAAATAAATAAAAAAAAAAAAAAAAAAAAAAAATACAGAAAGAAAGCCTAGCAGTCTTTCAGCGGTGCAATAGGTCTTTCTATCAAAAACCTGATTTTTCATAATTGCCTTGACCATTTTTACCCGCTCTGGGCTCCTCCAGCAGGTGCACTGAAATGTAGACAAGCTAAAGCATTAAGTCCCTCGCTCAGACAACCATTGCACAGTCTGCTTTTAAAGTTATATGCCCTGGCACTGTGTGCAAGCGCGACCACTGCGCCTCTGAAACTTGCCCCCAGCTATTAAGCACAAAGAAGCCATAACTGGACCCGGACTGTTGCCATCATTGCTGCAGAGTTCAGAAAATGGAGCCTCTCACACTGGGGTGAGTGATAAGAAAACTGCTTAGTTGTTTTGTTACCAGCTGGGTTTGACTGGTGCCCAGTGCAGCAAGTCCCCCTAAGTCTCTATTACGGGCACATCCAATCCAGGCATTTTCCTCGTCTTTTTTTTTAAACATTTTTTTTATGTGATTCATTTCTCGGTCTGCCAGACAACCTACTGGTGCATAATGATGTGCTTTGGACAAACGGCCACCTCAGCAGTTCTTCTATGCTCTGTGACAGAGTGAAGCCTTCTTTGTATGACTTCCATCTCAGCCAGTTAAATGGTGCTCTCTGAGGCTCTGGTTCTAATTATTATCTCGGCAACCAACTTTTAGGTCAGCGTAGTAATGATTGATTATACATTATCATAACAGATTATTAGACACATGTTTCTTTGTAGTTTTTCATATAGGTTAAATTTGAACCACTGCAGTGATGCTTGACAGTGTCTTTATGTCTGTTACCCTGTGCATAAAACCATAGAGAACTATTGAAAAGGTTACCCTGCCATTTTTTGTACAGATGTTATTGACCTCCTAATCACTCCTAATGACTGTCAGCATTTCCTCACTTTCCATGTGACGCCCATTTTCTCAATTATTTCATTAATCCTTGATAAATACAATGTCTGTGGTGATTTCTTCAGATTGTATGTGTTGTCCAAACAGGTAATCAAAACCTCAAAAAGTTTAGTTTACTATCACAGAAAAAGTAAGGAAGATGAAGCCAGTACATGAGAATTTTAGTGATATATAAATCCATTCATATCTCATGAAATTACAGTCAGTTTTCTCTTGATCTGTTTATTGGTGTAGTATTAGCCCCCTGCTTTGTTTATGAGAAAATGCCTGAAAAACTGAACTATAGAAACAGGGTAGAATAAAACATCAGCAGTATTGTGTATCGCTTCCTCCTGCAATAGGTTTAACACACTAGTGTCAAATGAAGATGTTTTATTGAATCATGTAGGTACTCTAAATAAATTCCTTCCCCAGATTGATTTACCAGAGTCGGTACTTCACGCCTACTCGTGGTGTTGCTTCAATGAAGATAAAGTGAACTGAAGTCTGGTGAAACTGAAGAAACTCGCTGAGGAACACAGCAATAATTAAGCAAACAGACAAGTTGAATAATGGTAATAACACACATGAAAACTGAGACCACAATATGGTAATTAAAATCCTAATTCCTGCGTTTTGCAGTTACACTATAGGGACTTTTTTTCTTGAGTTCTTTTCTTGATATTGATGTCATCATTAATAATTGCCGTGCAATATATAAACTATTGTAATAATCATGACAGAATCATAATTATATTCAGCAAAGTTTTAGTTTCCACATCTGTGAGTATGCACGGGTCTGCTTGAGCTCAGCTAAGATCCGTGTGGATGAACAAATGCCTCCAAATTTTTTGGCACTCTGTGTACTCATCCACTGACACTAGAATACAGTGGAAACTACTGTCTTTGTGTCCTCCACGCAGTGTGCAATACTTGAAATTAGTATAATAGGAATGACTCCTCATGTCTGCAGCTGTCTGTATCTCCCACCTTACTCTTTGATTTGACCTTCAAATGAAGATTTTTTTTCCCTTTTTTCTACAACAGTAAAATCAGATGTTATTTCTTTAGTTGACTGATTGTCACAACAACAGCTATAGCCTGTAACTCATGATATCTGTGGTGAATGAATGCCTTTATGATTAATACACAGGCTGCTGGCTGTTTGTCCAAACTGAACAGATCAATCATAACCTTTGTTTCTCCTCAGATATCATTAAAATGTTTGGAGATTTTTTTGTGTGCCTTTCTTTCTTTCTTTCTTTCTTTCTTTTTTTTTTTTTTTTTTTTTTTTTTTTTTTATTTTTTTTTTTTTTTTTTTTTTTTTTTTTTTTTTTTTTTTTTTTCTCTTTTATTTTTTTTTTTTTTTTTTTTTTTTTTTGGTATTTGTTCTGTTTAACTGTTTCTGAAGTGTTTAGGAAAATCCAAAAAAGTTGATTCTGTTCATCCTGGACGTTTTTTGGAATCAGCTTTTTAGGATTTCCTTACCAGGATGATCGAGCATGCATCAAGACGTTTAGGAGAATAATGAAAGTGCATAGTTTCTTGGGATTAACATCTTGTTTCTGAATGACACGAGTTGCTCCACACTAACAGTTTAAGCAGGTCAGCTTTTTTAAAACATGCAGACATCCACACATTATCACTTGAGGATTATCAAGGCCACTGAAACAGAGGTCATAATAACCCTGCAGAGAGTTGAGTCTAACTTCAAAAAAGTCAAGTCGCCACCTTATCTATGCAGACACACTGCAAACAGTGGAGATTAACCCTGAAAACTGCTTTGTCTGCCTGTTTGTTTGGTGGATCTCCTCCTTTTAGCTGATAAACCTATCAGGGTGATGTCTGGTGCAAAGTTACAGCTAATCTGTCAAAGTTTTCTCCCTGAAAATGACCTCTGTACAGTGATTCTGAAATGTCCACTCACTTAAATATACTAATGGCCATTACTTTGGGGCATTGGTGTATAATTTCTGTAAACAAGACGGACCATTAGGGAGGAGATAAGGAGCCTTGGAGGACGTTTTTATATTGTGACCGCTGCTGGGTGCGATTTCATGTTAAATCGACGGGAAATAATGAACAGTGCTTTAAAAACGCTGCATTTTTGCAAGTGAAAATCAAAAAACAGAAAAGAACCATTGCACTGTTAATTTAGAGGTAGAGCAGGTTTTGTAAACAAGAAAATAATCGTTGCAGTCGCTCTCACCAAAATGCATGATGTGTATTCCTTTTTCATAAAACAATGGAAAAGGAAAAATCTCCCCTAGACTACACTGTATATACAGTAAGTGTTCATGTGCCTCCCTCACATAAGCCACAATTTTGCTTCAAGCAGGTGTGCTGTGGTAAGCTGCTGAAAGAGACCAGTCATTGTTTTTGTGAGAACATCTCTGGTCCCGTAGTTCGGCTTCCAGATGTGCCCGCTGTGCCGTGTGTGACTCACCTCGTTTGTTGAAACACCCGACACAACAGCGTCATACCTGAGCGCTACCAGACATTTCTGTCTGCCTGTGAGGGCTTTCATAAATGCTATGTCTATTTTGCTTTTACAATCCTTTTCATAATTTTGCAGATAAATCTTTTCTTCCCCCCATTTCTGAACTTAGATTTTCTTGTCCATGTTTCTTTTACTGATTAACCTCATTTCATAATCTCAGTATAACATTTGAGACCTTGAGCTGTAATCTTGAAGACAAACTTCTTAGGCTCTGGCACAGTCCGGTCACTTTGGCCGGGTGATTTATGGACTGGTGTTGGCCAAGCGAGGTCACAAAGGGACGGACGATGGAAATGCAACAGCTTACAACATAATCACATGGTAGTTTGTTCCAAAGTCATCAGACTGTGCTACATCTTAAAACTTGTTCCACTGACCTCATGTGATGCTGTTTTAAAAGTCCGTTAGCAAATCCATAAAGAAAATAGTTTATGGATAATCAGATTAGCCTCTGAGGATTGAGAAAGCATCTATATATATATAACACAAATGTAATCTTTTTTTAAAATTTTATATTGCCTAAACTTCTAGAGTCCTACTCAGAGTATGTAAAGCTTTGTAATATTAACCTGGGTCCTTAATTACCGCCATTATTACTATGTACCATCACGATTACAAAGGTAACCCCACTACAAAAAGAGATCTTGGATATAAACACAATTAACTCATCTTCTCTCAGGTTTGGGCTCTTGCTATATAATTAAGGCAGGCTGACACATCTTTGTGAGGTTCCTTTTCTCTTAAGTAATTGCAGTGTGTGGCACAAAGCCCAAGGCAAGCAGTGAAGAAGAGTGAAGAAACAAGAAAATAGTGTGTTCCTGTCTGTGTTTTGTCTCTGTGGATGAGGGGGATGGTGAGATATTTGTGCTGCACTGTGAGCCAAAAGTGAACCAAATGGCAAAGGCCTACGGGACTTTGAGAGTGTGTCGGTCACACACCTGTCTGACAGGACCACAAGTGATAAAAGAGTTTTACGCTCTGGGACCAGTATGAGCATGTGTGCATGAGTGAGTTGGATTAACGGTCGACTCCCCAGAGCGGAAAGTGCTCCTGCTCTGTGTATGTGGACAAACTACATGAAAGCAAGTTGTTTTGGCATCCATCAGATTATTTTGTTTAAACTTCTCGCAGAACTGAAATTACAGCAGGTTAACGAGAAGCCGTGGCAGCGAACCAGCGTCCACAAAGGCAGGATATACTCTAAGTGGAATGACTCCATCATTAATTTGCCTGTGCTTTTCCTGCTTTGACACATAAATGCCTGCTTGCTGAGGAAGGTCTTGCCCAAAACCACACTGGCCCTGAGATGAGATCTTATCAGACAGACTAAGAGAAAACACCTGTGAGAGTCTACTGAGGGTCTTAAGTGCATATAAAAAAAAAATAAACCATGATCACATGAGGGAAAAATCGGATAAAAAAAAACCTGGTACCGACTCTACCTGAAATCCAACATGCCCACAGACATTCCCATGCTTTGACTTTCAGAAAAGGACTCTGTCACCGTGACTTTACCCATTGGTTTTTGTTTTTAATGTGTTTTAATTTTTATTCTTTAAGCATTTTAAGCCTTAATGCACTTAAAACTTATGAGATACTTAAAATAAATCTACTATAGCACTGCTTTGAAAGGAAAAACTGGCAATAGAGTCCAAAACCATTTTTGGCTGCAGGCTGTAAATATGTGCTGTAAAGTTGAGCATTATGTCACTGCAACCTCCAGGGATTGACCCACTTTTTGAGCCAGCCTAAGGTGGTCATTTGAGGAACTGTGTCGGCTACCTTTTCACCCCAGATGTTGCTTATTGTGTCCCCAGTGGGTGATTCATGTGTATTTAGCAAGTAGCAACAATGTAGCCTTGAACCTCAAGTCTTACAAGAGCACGTAGTCGTGCATAAACATCTGTTCTTTCTAACTCAGCATGCACAGACTTCTATATTTTTTTAACTCTGGGTTTTCAGAGATAACAGGGGCTGACAAAATTGCATTACCAAACAGCTTGTATGGATTAAAGTAGCCTTATCCCTAAGACCTGTAAACAGATGTCTTTGAGTAAAATCACTAGTGCTCTTTGGTCTCACTGTTCATCAGTTTCACGACAACTTTACTGTGTGTAGTTGTTAAATTTAAAGAAAGAAAGCTCTGATAAACCAGTCTCCAAGGAGTCAACAGAGACCACAAACCTAACCTTAAATAATGATAGCCTTTCAGCTTTTGTCTGGGCAGAGATTTGGCAACTTAATCTACCCCCAAAGTGACTGAAAATCTTTAACCTGTGCCACTTTAATCTTTTCCTCTTGAAGATGTCCACATAAATAAAGTCAGAAGTCTGAGGAAATTTGGTATGTCGGCCAAGATCCTCAGCAGCTTCTACAGCTGCACTGTGGAGAGCACATTGACCAGCTGTATCACTGCATGGTACGGCA
Source organism: Etia nguti (assembly GCA_015106755.1). Classification (NCBI taxonomy): domain Eukaryota; kingdom Metazoa; phylum Chordata; class Actinopteri; order Cichliformes; family Cichlidae; genus Etia; species Etia nguti. The sequence continues at coordinate 90,947 of VUQG01018990.1, forward strand.
GCACTTCTGCTATGGACCGCAAACTCCTGCAGAGAGTGATAACAACTGCGGAGAAGATCATCAGGACTCCGCTGCCCTCTCTGCAGAGCATCTACCATCGCAGAGTCCAGAGGAGAGCTGCCTCCATCCTCAAAGACCCCACACACCCCCGACAAGGACTGTTTACACTTCTGCCCTCGAGGGGAAGGTTCAGAAGTTTGAAATCCAGAACATCCAGACTCAACAACTCCTTCTTCCCCACTGCTATCAGGCTCCTGAACAGCTGACCTATTTTGAACAGTAATAATAATTTTTGCACATCAGGTCATCCTGCATATTAAGCCAGCATATTAAGCTCATAGCTCTTTTGCACACACATCGGTTTCACACTTCAATATTTTGTCTTCTTTTTTTGTCTTCATTTATTTATTATTATACTATTTGTATTTTATCTGTTCTATTTCTATTGTATATATTGTATATATTAATCGGCATCTGTATGTGGACAGCAAAGAAAGAATTTCATTGCACAGAGAAATGCCTTTTTCTTTGGACACATGACAATAAACACTTTGAATCTTGAATCTTGAGAGACAGAAGCGAGGAGAATAAACTTGATGTTCTCCATCGAACCATCCAAGGCGTACTTCCCCAGTGACAGGGGAACAATATGAAACAGCCACACAAGTGCTTTAAACTGAACAATACTGGAAGATCATATGGGAGATGGAAAGAGCGAAAAAGTAGTCAGAACTGAAGGGATTGTGCTACCAGAAGGCAATATAACAGAAATCAAGGATAGCTACATGTACCTGGGAATCTCACAGTGAATTTGGAACCATAAAGAGGAAGCTAGGAAGCAGCAACCACCAAATACCTGCAGAGAGTAAGGCCAGTCCTGAAGCGTAAACTGAATGTGAAGAACAAGAGTAATCAACACCTACACTCTGCCGGTTGTCAGATACCCTGCTGGGATAATCAGCTAGTCAAAAGAAGAGACAGAAGCCACTGACATCAAGACAAGGAAGCCCTTTATCATGCACAGAGGATTTCACCCCAACCACTGTCCAGGAAACAAAGATCCACGAGTACATCAGGGAGAAACCCACAACCGATAGTGTACTGCTGACCTCAGGCAGCAGGAACCTGAGAAAAAAGAGGAGGAGAAGGAGGAACCATCATGGAAGGACACTCCCCTGCACGGCATGTACCACTAGCAGATAGAAGAAGTGGTGGATATCGATAAATTCTACTAGTGGCTGGACAAACCTTGACTGAAAGACAGCACAGAGGCAGCACAGGAACAAGCCCTAAGCACAAATTGATAGAGGTTGGGGTCTACCACACCAGGTAACGCCTCAGGTGCAGGCTGTGCTGCATCTCGGGCCGGTGGTGGCTAACCATAGTGGTGGACAAGCAGAGGAAGATGACGGTAGTGATAGATGTAGCTACACCAAGTGAAAGCATCATCAGGAAGAAGGAACATGAGAAGCTTGAGAAATTCCAAGGGCTCAGGGAGGAGGTTGAGAAGATGTGGAAGTTGAAGCCAACTGTGGTCCCTGTGGTAACTGGAGCACTTGGAGCATGTGACCCCCAGTGGGTCCAGCAGATCCCAGGAATTACATCCGACATATCCGTCTAGAAGAGTCTTAGGAACAGCAAAGATACTGCACAGAACCTTCAAACTTCCAGCTTAAAGGATAAAATACTGTCTGCAGGGGCAAGAGTCAGCAGGGGCCAAAGGCCTGTACAGAACTGGACTCAAGTGCATAACCAGGTACAGAGACGGCTGAGTTAAATGCACACAAAATGAAGCTCTGATGAGTTGGGTGCAGAGATGAAGAGCTGACCTGGATTCCAGGATTCCCTGTGAGCGACGGTGGCAGGAGGGCTAGCAGTGAGTTGTGGAAATTTCCCTCCTGGAGATTGGAGTGTGGCGTAATCCCAATGATAGCTATTACCAGTATCCAAAAGGCGAGTTCAGTTATAGCATGGAGTGGTGGTGTAACGATGGAACTGTAGCACAAAGAAATCAAGGTGAGTATACACAAAACTGGGACATAGAGTTAGAAGAATGACCCTATGGCTCACATGGGTAAGTTGACGAACTGGCGGTGAACAGACGGCGATGCTGGTCATAAGTACCCTCTGACGATTGCCATGCATTAGTTTCTGGTAAATTGCACAGATGAGTGAAGGCAGCTTCGCCCAGAGGCGGACACCGGAGGAAAAGGAACCACAATAAAAATGTCCCCACTACTCACACGGACCATTATAGCAAGTAGGGAATTTTTTAAATATATAGCACCTTGAAACTGTACGCTAAGCAAAGGAAGGAGGCCGAGCACTACTGAATGTCAGAACCAATGTCAGAACAACAAACATCGATGAGTACATCAGGAAGATGGTCACAACTGATCGTGAGCTTAGTGAATACCTCAGGCAGCAGAAACCTGAGAAAGAAGAGGAGCAACAAGAGGAATAGTCAGGGAAGGACAAGTCCATGCATGGCATGTACCACCAGCAGATAGAAGATGTGGCTGAAATCTAAAAATCCTATCAATGGCTGGACAAACCTTGTCTGAAAGATAGCACAGGGGCACCAATCATGGCAGCAGGGGAACAAGCTCTAAACACAAGGTCTACCAAACCAGGTAATACCACAGGTGCAGGCTGTGCAAAGATGACCCTGAGATAAACCAACAGATAACAGGAGGTTGCAAGATGTTAGTAGGCAGGGCACACATGGTACACCATAATCAAGTGACTGGCATAGTAAAAGTCAACAGGACTTAGTCTCGCTCCACCCCACCAACCTTCAAATGCTTTACCATTTAATCCGTTTATGACTGATGAAAAGTCGTGTTTGGGGAAACAAAAAAAACCTTTTTTTTCAGAGCTCTTGGTAGCACATTGAGACCTCTTGATCATTCATGCTTTAAGTGATATAGATACATCATTATTGTTTTTTTTTTCATTTATAACCATTGTATATGTATTTTCCTTCAGTTAGATGTTCATGACAGTTTAAAATTGAGACGCAAGCTTAAGACATAAACATAGCTTGAGTAAAATTCCCCTTTATCTACAATACCGGAGAAAAAATTCATCTAGAACCTTACTGAAAAGCTTGGTATCATGAACGATTAAATCTAGCAACAGCTGGGAATAAGGAGCTTAACCTTTAATGGACATGGAATAAACAATACAGTTGAAAAGATATGTGACTATCATAATTACAGGAAACTGATAAAAAAATGATGATAAGGGAGTGGAACTGAAGATTTTACTTTTTGGAGATTTCTTAAATACATGTAAAACAAATAAATCAGAAATCAGAAATCAAAAAACAAAAACAATTATATCATTATCAAAACATCATAAACTGTGCAATAAGGAAAAGAGAAGACAGTTTTAGCCTGTGCCATTTGAGAGAAAAAGGAATTTAAATGAGAAGAGAAAAAAAAAAAAGCTTAATGGACTGCTGACGTGCTTAATGATACATTTGTTGAATACCCATAAAACCTCTTTGGTGTAAATTGCTTCAAGTTTTTGAAAGTTGCTTGAATATCTCCAGTCACCTTTTCCTTGTCCAATTTTCATCCCTCCTTAAAAAACCTTTCCCCTTGTCCTCCCCCCACCCCCCCACCGCCCACCCTTCCACCATCTCTCCCAGTCCTTTTTTCACCTCTTTTCTTTGGTTCTTATTACCCAACCTAATGATAGCCAGTCTTCACAGAGAGAGGCACTGATGGCAGTGCGCGCCTATCGTTATATTTAGATCTAATTAAAGATCATTATAATCTATCACCACAATGGAGACCAGACTGTGATAGAGTCAGAAGAATGGGGATGGGAGACAGAAAGGGAAGCAGGGAAAAAGAAAGACAGGATGAAAGAAAAGAAACAGAAAGGCTTATTGTGGGATCTGTACAGGAGGAGTTTGAGACTTGAATGTGTCTCAGTTGTGGAAAACCACTATCCCATATTGTTTCATAACTGCACCCTTTTTCCCCCAATTATCAAATTGGGAAATGTGATTACAACACATTACAGTGATTGCGATCCTTGTTGTGGCTCAAGAGGAAAAAGAAAAAGGAGAAAAGGAGTAGTGAGGAAAAAGTAACAACTAAAGAGAGGTGCAACAATAAGCTTGAGAGAGGATGTTTTCTGTATGGTATTAAAATTAAATTGGATTATCTTGGGTAAGGCAATATTTAAAATATGAACTGTATATAATCAAAATGTACAATACAGGCTTACAGCAACCATTTTATAAGTGTGAGCTAAAGAATTCTTGCAAAACACCTTAATCACCTTTATCTTTTCTACATTGATTTCTCATATATTATTATTTTTATTTATTTATTTATACGTGTAGCCCCATTGAGACTCAGTGTCTCTTTTACAAAAGAGATCCTACCCATAGGGGAGAGGCATAATAGGTATGAAGTGACATAGTATTTTTGTATTTGAAACTTTTTGCCACATATAAGGCACATTTGCAAAATGGGTATTTAATTGCAAAGAAATTAATGAATTTGATGAACAATCCAATTCAGCATCTGACAGGAGAAGAATTTGTGGCCTTGTTTTAATATTTCTGTGAAAAGTAAATGGAATACTACTACTATGATGATCCCTGTAGCACAATCTGTAGTGCTGATAGTTAAAGCTTGGTGTTTTAATTTTGCAAGTGCTCTCTCTCTCTCTCACACACACACACACACACACACACGCATGCACGCACACACAGGGAAAAGACATTTTGCTAAAAATTAATGGGTGGATAAAGTGATTATTGTTTTGCAATACATCTTTTTAACATCAAAGCTTTGTAATCAAAAGAGGGAGCATAATAATTTTTGCATTTTCTCTCTGCCTGTACGACAAACAACACATGCACTCTCCTAAATCCACCCCAACATCACATTACCAAATCATGATGACTCTGTGAATACACACTGTTTATTAACATCTGACAAATTCTCCTTTATTTTAAACAATGTAATGGCTATAAATTAATGTTTAAGAACCATTCATTGTTCCCTTATTACCAATGAATTATACAAATGTGTTTCAGTCCTTCATGCTAATAATGTGATTGCGTGTTTGTGTGCATGTTGTGCAGAATGCTACTTTCTGAACATGTGCTGCAGCTGGATGCTTGGCTAGGTTACTGTCTCCAGTTCTGTCCAGTTCTCTCTGCCTCACTGTGTGTGTGTGTTGCCCTTGTTGTGGCTGTTGTTATTCCCAACCCCAGGCTGAGTGAATAAAACAAGGTCAAGACAATGAGAGGATTAGAACAATAACAGAGAGTACAACACTGGAATATTCTGTAGAAACACCTATACTTTAAAACGCAAACTACTCGGAGCTAGAGGTAGAGCAAATGTCAGACACATATGTGAACAATATGCTTTGAGTGATTCCTCCGGCTATTATTACGACCGTGCCAAGGAGGAGATAGAAATAGTAGGAGAAAAATATTGGAGGAATGTTTCAAATGGTATGACTATATACATTTGACTATATACATTTACATAGTAAATAAAGTGTGCATATATGTGCTCCTAAAGTGATCATCAAATTACATTAATTAGAATTGTTTTCCTCTTTAAATATCATATTTCATAAAAAGTTTTTAACTGACCAATAACCGATCTGCTCTCCAAGAAATCTCTAATCTGCCTGAATAAACTGCAAATCTTCTGTCATGGATTGCAATTTCAAATGGTAGCCCTTATTTTGCGCTACAGCCTGAGTAAACTCAGTATAACAGAACATGAACCAGCTGTTCACCTGCTGCAGCTTCTGGTTAGAGCGACCTTAAAGCACACAACAGACCTCCAGAACATAACAATACTCACCATTAATAGCCCAAGATTGTGAGATATACCCAAACATGTAAGAAGATGCTTTCTAATGAAGACACTCGATGATACTAATGTAATGTATACACACACACACACACACACACACACACACACACATGAACATCTGTGTGAGGGAATGACTAATATTTTCCTATGAAGCTTCCAGTTTAACAATGATTAAATCATTCTTTTTACTGATCATTCTTCCAGAAAATTTCACGTCAATTTCAGTCCTAGAAAAGATCAAACTTTCATTTTCCTAACACTGTCATATGCGTGCTGTGAGTTAATGCAGCTGAAAACACATTCACCTGCCTGTGTTGCTGTTCTCCACTAAAATGAGATCAAAGAATGAATAGTGACAATTTTCTGACGTTATTTGCCTGTGTTCACTGTTATTCACTTTTTCATTTTCAACTGGTGCCCATTTGGTCAATGACTGTCACAGAAACGTATTCTTTCTGTGATGAAAATGGTAAAAACAATACCTCAGCCTAAGTCACCTCCAATTTCTGCTCCCTGCACTTCTCATGAATACTTCAACAAACTAGAGACCTCACATATCATTCATCCTCCTCTGTTTCTCTTTTTCTTGCAGCTTTGCCGTATCAATCTTCAGCACAACGGATAGCACATGGCTTCACACTTTTTGTTTCTCATCCCAGAAATTTGTGTTCATGACTACGGCCTGCTCGTCTCATCACTCACAATCTATCTTGTCTATGTACCTTTTCACTCTGTCTGTGTTGGGTTGTCAAATTCCCATCCTCCTTGCTCTCTATTGCCCAATGACAGTGCATTATAGAAGAAAAGATGACAAGAAGTAAAGAAAGTGTAAAAATGCTTATTAATTAGCTGAGTTCTATTGTGAGCAATAATGAATTTAATGAATACAGAGATGAAGAAAGAAAATGAACCACAAAGGCAGAAGAAGTGCAAAGAAAAAAAAATAGTACACTACTGCTTTTATGTACAAACACTTGTTTATGCACATACACAGAGACAGATCATTTGGCAGTTAACCGACATGTTTGTATCGGTCCATTGTGTCTGTGATGAAAGGGAAATCTCAAAACAGTTTAATCTAACAAGCAGCAATTTGGTTGGTTTACTAAAAACTAAAGCAAGAACTCTTTAGCTGAATAATAGGAACATGCATATGCTTTGTGACTTTAGTTTCACTTTAGTTTGAGATGAGTTAACGGTCTAATGGAGAGGTGTTACTCTTAGGTGGGTCAATGCTGGGGGCAACAGGGTGATTTAATATGCAAAAACTCAGCCATCCTCTTTAGATATATTAAAAAATGGACAGAGATGAATAAAGAGAATGTTAGGAAGACAAGAAAATAGAAAAAAAACAAAACAGAATTTTACTCCTTTTCCTTCGACATACACAAACACTCATGCACGTATGTATATATTGGGAGAATAGGTGAATCCAAAATTTTATTTTAATTTTTTTTAAAAAGAGTATATTGAGAGAGAAAGGTTGTGCCACACACAAAATTGATTTAGGTCTGTGTTTTTATGAACACACCATTAAAGAGTAAATATATGACAGCACTAATGGGCTATTGGAGCTCCCATCGCACATGATGGATGGAATTAAAGTAATTGCCTCTGTGTGTTTAAATCAATTATAGAAAGCTGCTGCAGAGAGGCGTGACAAATTGCAAGAAGAGTCCTCACAATAATCCCTCCTGTCTTTATGTGTGCGATACACACCCCAATGACATTTTCCTTGAAATTATCTTTCCCATTCATTTCACTTCATTGCTGCCTTTGCACTAAACCCCATCTATATACTTCACCATGACTATTCCTGTTGCATGTAGACATCTATAGTATATAGATATTTGTGTGGGCATTTGTGTCCATACCTGCCGGTGTGCACAATTTGTGTACCAGTGCACATGAGCGAATGGCATCAACTTCTTTCATCTAGTTCAGTGAGTTTCACTTCGGGAGTTATTGTGTCCTGAGGGTAGGACTCCTGCTGACATAATGATTTAAAGGTAACTCTCTATGGACCTAGACCATTTAGGTTGGAAATAATGCTCACTCCAAGTCTGGAGAGTTGCATTCCTTGCACTGTTTGTTTGCAAGAACAGCAAAGTGTATTGTTGACACATAAGAGTTCTATATATTCTTCCTAAAGGAAACTGTACAAATGTATTATAAATAATGATTTCTAAACAATGAATAGCTAGAAAAACAGGTAAGTAAAGGAATACTCCAACACTAAGACTTGTTTGTGATTATAATCAATATTACAGTCTTTATTGTTGGCCCACCTTCATTTACTGGATATATGGAATTTGAAGTTAAGTTCAAGCAGTGGGAGTGTTGATCTTAAACCAAAGAGGTCCTTAAGTTAGGTGTATTACATGGTGAGACCCCTAGCATTCCACCTAGCATTCAAATATGGTAAACCTACTTTAGAAATAACCTGATTTTAATATATGATGTATGAAAATGATAATTTCAGTGTAGGTACAGGATTTAAGTCAAGCTACAGTATATGCAGTCAGCAGATTTAAAGTTAAGCTAGCTACCAACCATCCATAGCTGTCTACAAATTATTAAATGAGTAGGTTAATCTGCAATTACAGTTAGTGCAATTTCTTATTTGCTGTTTTGCAAATGATCTTTTTTCTTCCCTGCCTGTAGATATTCATGCAGCTATGGCCCAGTGGATGCTAACTAATTCCATTCCTGTCTTTTTAGTGGTTTTAGCTAAGATATTGAAACTCCTCCTGATGTGTCGTACAGTGTATGCGTCTTTGTGCGGGATGGTTAAAGTGTTATGCATGCACAACTTGGAGTTTATGGAGTTTTGAGCAGTTGCCAAGACTAGAAAAGAACTGCATAAAATTTCACTTTACGTTGTCTTTACAATAATATTGCCAGTACAACATTTTCTTTTTTCTTTTGATAATGAAAGGTTTGCAGGGCATGAAGATAAAGAATTTGCTTGTCACTGTAGACAGCTGGATTGAATAGGCACTACAAAAGATACATATTTGTGAAACTAGGATTACCAACCACGTCACAATGAAAAAAGCATCTTAGCTTCATATGGATAAGTAAGTATTGTTGTCTGTCACAGTAGTGATTAAGCATAATGGTACTGAAAGGTGACCCCCAGTAGTTTTACTTTTGAAAATGGTGAAATTGCTCAGTAAGTTTAATATAAACTTAAGTTTTCAACTGTGAGATTTGCCTTGATACCAGCAAAAAATCAACATGCCTGGAATGTTTAATTTCAAATTGCTATTTTATCTGTGAAGGACAATGTGCTTCAAAGATCATCATGATTGCCAAAATCTATCATTTAAGTCGTGTCTTTTATGTCTCGGAGTCCTTCTGCAAAGTTCAGTGCTTTTGATTATTGGCTGTCGATTTTAGTTTGCTGTTTAACTAAATCATGGTTGGAGTTTTGTCCTCTCACACATCTCTTATTTGCTTATGTGCATGTGTGTCTCCGTTTGTTTGACTTCTTTTACTCATCTGGAAGCAGCTTAGTCTTATGAGCTTCGCTGGCTGCAATCCTAACCAAACCTAAGCTCTCGCTCTCGCTCTCTCTCCGTCTCTCCCCTCTCTAACCCCAAATCAAGACTGCCCCATGTTTCAATCTTTTCTCTCTATCCAGCTTTGTAACTCTGTCACTTCACTTTTCCTTCATTTCACTTTTCATTCAGCCCATTTTGAAAGTTACCTTCCCCCACCTGGTTTAGCTCTTTCTTCTCAGTTCTGAAACCTGTTTATATAAGGTTAATCTGCCTTTGACAAATGAATGCCCCTCTACTTCTTTCGAAGTCTTGGAGAAGCACCAAATATGTGGAAAGGATTTAAGGTAAGACCCAGGGCCACAGCTAGCTCTTTATATCTATACCCAATTTTTGAGGCTAGACTCACAGACAAACATACACCAGCCCTGCGTTCTACTTAAAAAAAACTCACTCAATGAATCAGGAAGAGTAGCACAGCAAAAAGAGAAACTTTTTTTAAAATTCAACTGACATTATACTACACGAAGATGAATCTTGTTTACTGCATATTGCCATATTTCGGTTTATTAGAATTTTCGTCTTCATATTTGACATACTACATGCAAGATTACATTTTTCTCCCACTAAACATTTCTTGTAGAAACTATCTTGGTGGTTTAAAAGAACTTCTTTTATGTCTTTTTTTTGGAACAGTGGAAATAATGGTAATGACCAACAAGAAGAAAATAATTCTTTAAATTAAGGCTATATTTATACTTTATATTTTTTCAGACACACTAATACAACGTAAGCAATTTACCACAATGTATAATCAGATGACAAAAACTTTTTTGCTAACACTTAATGTCAGAATGGTATTTATAAAATATAGAAATATACATTTATTAAAAAAGCATACATGTTTAATCTGTAATTTTAAAAGAGACGTTTAGGGGACATAGCACATGTAAAATCCCAATTATAATATACATTGTACCCTACTGGATTTACATCTTGGTTGCAAATCTAAATTTACCCGCATACTGATCATTTAACCTTCATAGTAAAGAAATCATTCCTGGACTGTCCGGTCTTTTAAGTCTGACATCATTATCTGCTTCTGGTTCCAAATGCTGCTTCAGTTCCCAAAGTCAAACGAACGCTGAGGCATCACTGAGAGTTAAAAACTGTCTAAATTCTTTCACCCTTTATAAAATGATCAGTGTAGCTGGTCTAGTAGGTGTAACAATTAGGTTTAACATCCAGGCATCCATGAAAACAGAATTTATAAAATTTTACGGAGTTAGAAGTCAACAGGGAGTTAGCTCGCTAGTTTCCACCTAAACATGATATACCATGTTCTGACTGAGAGATTTCTGAAAAAATTAAAACGTACAGCTCTGCTATCACTTCCAACATAAATCAAGACAGGAAACTAAACAGCAGTGATGTTTGTAAGGTTACTAAGATAAGATAAGATAAGATAAGATAAGATAACCTTTATTAGTCCCACACGTGGGAAATGTGTTTTGTTACAGCAGAAAGTGGACAGTGCAAAGTTACATAGAAA
>VUQG01018991.1:0-63217 GCA_015106755.1 Etia nguti
TGTTGGACATGCACATATTGTTTTTGTTTGCTTTTCCATTCTAGTGTGTACAAAGGACATCATGAAGCTCTCTGTGACTCTCACTATACAAATATAAAAATGTATATTGTTTACCTTAAAAGCTGTTCGTTTTATATTCCTCCTCAGTTAGTTAACATGTATTTTATTGCTATTGTGATATAAATTTATAACAATTCCCAGGTTTTTATTGGAATCCAGGTATTTACTGTCTGGCTTTGTCTTTGCACACTGTGAGCTTCTTATGGCAGACTTCTGAATGGAGGAGACACGTTTCAGTATGTGGTGCAGCAGCCTCGGTACAGACTAACAGGTAGACTTACTGGGCTAGCAGCAGCTGGATTACTATTGTCACCATTATCATCATCATAATATGAGAAGTATGATCACATTTGCCACTCCATGAGCCTTTGTCACAGTCATAACCAAACACCAGACCTTCTGCCGTGAAACCGCCATTATTGTTTGTTAGTGTTTGTCATTTTGATCTTATTTACTGTTGCTACCATCTATCTGTAGCATCACTGTCATACATGGGAAAGAGACTGCAAATATACATATTTATTATTTATTTTTGGCTTTTATTATTTTTATGATTGGATAGTAGAACAAACAGGAAAAGATGGACAGAGAGTGAAATAAAACCCAGGCACCTGTAGCTGTCTTTAAGGCTATTTGTTGCTCAACCCACTGAGCTAAATGGGCACCCCTGGATACTGCAAATATATTAGGAAAGAAACCACTGGTGGCCTTCTGTGTTCATGCAAAATGACTGACACATTTTATAATGGAGACTCTGTGATTTCATGTCCACCAACTTACCATATTCAAAAAGAAGCCAATGAAAGGGCAAAATGGAGAACACGTTTATAACAAATAATTAATGAAATGAAAAAGATTAACTTTCATATACTCCATTTTCATTGCACATAAAGAAAAAGATTATTTTTGTAATTTTTACTATGTGGCTTATAGCTCATGAAAGTCAGAAATCAAACATCTCAAATTATTAGATTATTTCCTATGACCCTATCATATGTCCTTACCCTCCTTACGGAGGGTGTCAATGAGCACAAAATGGAAAGTCAAGCAGTGTTCTCAATGATTGTGGTTGCATGTACTGAACTAGGTCAAGAGATGTATTGTATTTATACAGTTTGAATGATAATTTACTTTACTTTACTACTGATGGATTACAGACCATAATTATCAGAATTAAAGCAGAAAAATGCTTTAAACTGTGTCCGAGTCTACAATATATTTAATTTCACTCTCTCATATTACTGATGGAAAATACTGAACTTTTCTACAAGAGTCTAATTTTTTGTTGTGCAAAAAATAAAGATTGAAGTTGAACTTTACTGTATATTTGCAATCCCTCTTTCATGTCTTCAGTTTTTCCAGCTCATTGATTCTCTGACCTGGATTCACTGCATGGAATTCATGATTTGTGTTTTACCAAATAACCTTTTTTGTTGTCCTTTTGTACTCATCGCTCTCTTTTGTAATAATTGTCGAGTCATATTCCTCTGTGATATTTGTAACAGGTGCATCCGATGTTGGCAGCGGTGATTATGGGAGTTACATCACAGATCCTGGGGTCAAAGATGAAGATGGCTTTGACATTGATGACTCTGATTATGATATCTTCATTGAAGAGGTGCGTTTTTTACAGTCCAGAGCTAAACTGCAACTCTATTTTCTGTTTGATTATTACTCACTTCATTTTTTTCCCGCTAATTTTCTTTCTTTTCTCTCATAGTTGAAGCCATTTCCGGGTATAGGTCAGGACAACAGGAAGTCCCAACTGCGTTCACACTCCGGTCCCCCATCTGGTCGAAATGTTGTTTACCGTATGAACACCATGACTCCTCCAAATATTACAGCTGCACCAGTTTCCACCACCACCTCATCCATCTTTTCAGAGTTTACAGATCTGGTTTTCCCAGTCACTTCACAGCCCAGTAGCACTCTTGAGACCAAAACTACCGCCCCACTCACCCCTACCAGGTAAGAGTGATGTTAAACATACCTTTTTAAGATGATTATTTAATTTAATATCGGTTTTTCATCAAGGATTTGTTTGTAATTTCTTGTTGTTAATGAGATTTCAAAACTTTTTAAAGGCAAAATTGACCATTTATAGATTTTTGCTCATGAACAGAAAAAAAAATCTTTTACTGCTCTTATGCTCACAGCTTTTCTTCTTAGTCTGTGATTGTGATTATTATATTTCCATCTCTCCTGGCTTTCTGCTCCCCCCCCCCTTAAAAGCTACCTAGAACAGGTCTTTTTTGTGCTCTTATACTTAATTATTTGATAAAGATGGCGAATGGAGCAGTGAAATGTCACACATGTCTGTCTGGTTGTGATGTACTGTATGTCATTATCTGCAGCAATATAAGGTGGCTTGGCCACTGTTCTGTTGAGTTTGGGTGAGCACTTTGGGCTTTTTGCTGTTTTTTCCTTTCCTTCAAAAAACAAAGACAAAGCATTTCTACAAACAAAAAAAAGAGCAATTTACAATCAAATGCCACCTTTAGAAGACATACCTGATAAAGGTGTAACTGCACGACAAAATATTGCCTCTTAGGTTATTGTAACCCCAATTAGCAACAGATTACTAAAGTTCCTTATCTTTCTTTCTCTTTTTATCCACTGAAGCATCCCTTTGTCCACCACCACTTCTACTAGGACCACGTCCCCCTGGAAAGGCGAGGTACCTCGTGTGTACGACCTGAGCTGTGATGATACTGTGTGTCCGCCCGACAGCTTCTGTCTCACTGATTACGAAAGCGGCGGTTCACGCTGCCACTGCAACCTTGGACGAAGAGGGGACACATGCTCTGAGGGTAAGAAAGATTTCTGAATTCATGCCTCATTTTTAAAAAAAAAAAAATGTATGTCAGCTGTGCTCTGATAGTGTAGTGGCTATTTTGTCAAGGTTGCAAGAAGTGGCCCTTTCTTCTTCCAACCCATGGGTGCTCTTACTTCTCATTTGTCATGATTTTTCTTTTCATTTGTCCTCCTTCAGCGTTATCAGTGAAGTTTCCCAGATTCCACGGCCACTCTCACATGACCTTTGAACCCTTAAAAAACTCTTATCAAACCTTTCAGATTACTTTGGAGTTCAAGGTAATGTTGTCATGTTCTCATGTTCTCTCATATCTTTTTTTTTTTTCTATCAGTGATTAAAATAGATTTCAGACCGTTTCTCTTTGGTGCAGGCAGACTCTGAGGATGGGTTGCTGCTGTACTGTGGAGAGAATGAACATGGCCGTGGAGATTTTACTTCTTTGGCTTTGGTTCGAGGGAAGCTTCATTACAGGTGAGGAACATGTCAGAATAACGTTAGCTATCATGTACTGTTTATCAAAAGAAATAAATGTGTTAAATATGCACTATAGGGTGCATAAGATATCGAGATGGGATTTTTCCTTGTCTGTAAATATGATGCTTACCTGCTAGATTCTTGTCTCTGCAGGTTTAACTGTGGTACAGGAGCAGCTCAGATAGTCAGTGAGAGCCGCATTGTTCTCGGTCAGTGGCACACAGTAACTGTCTTCAGAGATGGCATGAGCGGCTGGCTCCGTATGGACAACGACACACCTATATCCGGACGATCACAGGTTGTAATACAAAGAAAATGAAAATTTTTAAATTGTTTTATTTTTTTTTTTAAACATGTTTTAAGTTAAACAGCGATTTAAAGCATACTGATGCAAGGTGTGTCATCAGCCAGGTGTAATGCTACAGTCACTCAGTGGCTGGAGACTGCAACTCTACTAAAATGAGTGCAGCTGTGTGCAGTGAACTTCCAGTCTTGTTGTTTTTGCAGTGGGTGCTTTGAAGACAGGGACCAGGTCTTCAACCACTTGCAGTCAGTTGTCGTCTTCAAAGTGATTTTGGTGTATAGAGACGGCGATCAGTCTGCTCAGTCGGCTATTGAATGGGATCAAGTTGGCTATTACATGCAATCTGTTTGTGTGTGCCATCTACATGCACGGAAATTCAAATTAACTGCTTGCATTCTTAGTCTCGTGGATTTAAAACAGAAATTCAGAAATGTCTCCACAAATAGTGACATAGTTACTGCAGGATGGTAAATTGACACAGGCGCTCTGCAGGTTTGCTTTTATATAGAAATATAACCAGAATACAACCAGTTTGGAGCCAGTTGAGTGGAGTCCACCATTGCAAAGTGACTCGTCCCAGATGACTTGCAGTCATTAGCGCAGACTAACTAATGTTGATTGCAACATGTTGGCAATGTGTCCGAGTCAAATTGAGATGGTTTGCCTCCTACCAGGAAACCTGTAAAGTCGCCCTACAAATAAAAGTGATTGCCCAGAGGTTGAGGGTGCTGCACGTTCATCCTCTGGATTACCAGTTGGTTCCTGTAACTACTTGCACCCAAACTGTTGGTGTATATTGTCAAATATTATCTTAAAAGGGGTCAGACTACCCTTAAAATATAAATAAAGAGGTTTTAATTTCTTCATCTTGTCCTCTTAGGGTCAGTATAGTAAGATCACCTTCCGCTCCCCGTTGTATGTGGGTGGATCCCCAAGCGCTTACTGGCTGGTCAAAGCGACAGGGACAAATCGTGGCTTTGTTGGCTGCATGCAGAGTCTGACCATCAACAATAAGGCTACAGACATCAGGCCCTGGCCCCTGGGCAGAGCTCTGAGTGGAGCTGATATAGGTAAGGAAGCACACAGGACGTGAGAGAATTTGTGTGATGAATGTTATTTTAATATGGCCGCTGCCGGTGGCACCTGGCTCTTATCCATATTACCCACAGTGCACTAGGTCTCCTGTGATGTTTTGGTGCTCGGTTGAGTAACTGAACAGTAATTCTAGAGTTTGGCTGTTTGGTTTTCATGCATACAGTAAATAACTATAATCATTAGTGGGCATAATTTGAATATGGATGACAGTGTTTATTCATTACACTACCCGGTGTTAGTGTTATTTTGCTTTGCTTAAAAGAAAAAAAGAAAGCAGACCATGTTGTGGTGTATAATGAGAGCATTAAAACATCTGACATGAACAAAAAAGACAAATCCAGTGATATAAGAAAGGAATTGTTGCCACTTTAGATAATTTTCTGTCACAGCGACAGACAAAAATAGCTTTTTAATAACAGGGTTTTGGCCAATATGTCATTGAAGCAAGAAGCAGATTGTTTTTGGCAAATTATGGAACACAAAGGACTTTTTCACAACACGATTTTATGAACGAGGTAAGAATATTAAATAACTTTTGTAAGAAATTAAAACTCACTGAAAGCTTTTTTTAAAATAAATACACCCCATTCAAAATACAAAATAAGCAAAAAAACTCATATTTCGATTGTGCATGTTGTGTGAGTGTTTTACAATCATATCATACTATATCAGTATGCAGCTTTTATATAATCCCCTTATTTGGTGTGTGGAAGATGCTAAACTCCTGCTCACTTTTCTGTAGTTGGAGCATGACTGTTTATAGGAACAATGCAATCATGGAAACTGTATTTATGTTGTAAGTGTGTACACACATATGCAGAGTACATATGCTGGCTTTGTCCTAATGTGCCAGGTGAGTGCAGTGACAATGTGTGCGACCTGGTCAGCTGTGCCAATGGCGGAGTCTGCTTTGCAAATCGTGGTGATGGCTACATCTGTCTGTGCCCACTTGGCTTCAGAGGAGCACTTTGTGAAGAGAGTGAGTCAACCATTTTTGCTTTTTTTTTGCCCCCCTCACACCTGCAAAAGCGCAAACACGCGCATCTGGTTTACGAGGAGAGTTTTGAACAGTTGTGAAAAAAGGAAAAATAAAATCCCTGCCGTTTCTTCTTACCTGCTGACTTCCACGTATTGTCACATAAACCTTTCAAGGTAATTACTCAGCAGTTGAAGAAAATGCCAAGAAAATCGATTGAAATAAGAATTATTTCTCATATGGCTGCAGAAGGATTGATTGCATGTCAGAGCAGCTTTCACACAAAATAGCCTTTCACTTTTTCCTCTCCTTGATATATCTCTTCCTACAGTCTCATTGTGTTGTTATCAACTGTTTTCCTCTTCTTTATATTTACTTATTTTCTTGTGTCTTTTCTGCTTTTCCTCAGGTTTCTCACTGTCCTCGCCACTCTTCAATGAAACAGTGTTTTCTTATGCCGTCATCCCCTGGCCTCAGTCCTCACAGAGTTACCTGTCCTTCACTGAGTTTGAGGTGACGTTTCAGCCGTCAACACCTGACGGAGTGCTGCTGTACAGCGATGACGCAGGGAGCGGGGACTTCCTTGCTATAAACCTGGTGGACAGATATGTAGAGTTTAGATTTGACTGTGGCTCTGGAGGAGCTGTCATAAGGTGCTGGATAGAGCCAAGTTTTGAATCTTGTTTTCACATTGGTTTTACATTATCTAACTAGATGTCCAACTCTAAATGTGTGTTCCTGTGTGCTCCAGGAGTGAGGAGAAGATCAGTTTGGACTCATGGCATGAGCTAAGAGTATCACGTACAGCAAAGAGTGGTATCCTCCAGGTGGACAGCCAGAGACCTATGGAGGGGATTGCAGAGGTATATTAAAGCCCATTACAACCATCTGCAAACTATGTTATGTTATTATTAAACAACATACTTCACACAAAACTCAACTGTATAGTTTAATGAGAGAAAGAATCAAACCACAAGATACTGGAAGCAAGTATAAGTACTAGGTCTTTATAGTCAGGGGAGACTTCATACATGAGAAGCACGTGACAAGTGGCCAAAAATGCACACAGGTGGTGGGAAACTAACCAGATAGAATAAGTAAAACTGACTGAAATGCACAGAACTGTGGAATTTCAAAATAAAACAGGAAATAATGACATTAGAAACCTCTATGCATGATACACACACACCTTATTAGTTTCTCTAAGGCATGTTTAAGTGACATTTGTATTAGAACAATCACCAAAACAATCACCTGTCAAAGTCAGCTCTTGAATGTGCAACACTTAATCATCTTTTAAGATAAGATAAGATAAGAATATTTTATTTATCCCGAGGGAAATTCTTTTGTCATATACATGCTCATAGCCGTGGTTTGGTCCTCAAACTCCTGAGAAAAATATCGGGCTCTTTTTGACCAAGCAAAACACATTAAGAGTTATAGATTTTTAACACATGTATTTATTTAAGTGGATGTGCGGATGAATGGTTTGACATGACTTACCTGTTTCTCTGCTGTATTTACGTTTCAGGGAGCTTTCACTCAGATAAACTGCAGCTCACCTCTCTATATTGGTGGCGTGCCAGAGTATGATAAAACCAAGAGGACAGCAGGTGTAATAAAACCCTTCACTGGCATTATTCAGAAGGTGATTGCTTTTTTTTAGATATGCCAACATCAGTGAGCTGCGTCACAATTATATTTGTAAGATTGTTACTCAGTCATTTCCAATCCATCAAAAGTGATACAGCAGCATTACACTATATGTGATGTATGATGTATACTGCGTACAATCTCCAAGCTACTGTGGCAGGTGTCTGATTTTTGGAATTTATTTTTACAGTCACGCTCTTTCATTTTGTCCTTTTCCTCTCTGTGCTTTTTTCTTTTCACCCCCTCAGCTAATACTCAATGATCGCACCATCCCCATAACAACTGGAACTGCTGGTGGAGTTAATGTAGCCAATTCTGCACACCCATGTGTGGAAAGTCCATGTGCTAATGGAGGAACCTGCAGGCCAAAGTGGGATGGATATGAGTGTGACTGCCCTCTAGGGTACGACGGGAGGCATTGCCAGAAAGGTCGGTTGCATGTGGAATTGTTCTTATCGACAGATGAACTCGGTTGATGAGACTGTGTAATTTTTTGCACGTCACTGAAATCAGCAGGCTGTTCACATGGTGCTAAGAATAAAATATGCAGATATTTTTTACATGCTACATGAAATATTTTGTGCTTAGTTTTATTTTTCATAATACTGTTTACTTTCTCTTTTAAACCCAACGACATGACAGTTTTTTCTCATGGAAAGTTAGTCCCTTAAGTTTATGCTTTCTCTCTTTTTAATGCCTTCATGGAACAGAATGTGGGAATTACTGTTTGAACAGTAAGTCTTCTCTGATTTCAAAAAGTAGATATTAACAACCGCACATGAGATTTTCTTTTCTTTTCTTTCCTTATGTGGAAAACATGTAAGATTTCTTTCCCTTCACACATCTTCCACCACAGGATCAGATTCAGTCTTTTCTATTAGCTGTAGACATACGACACATGCTGATGCTGCCACCTTGTGATGATATGAAAGGAGCTCTTGTTCTCTTCCCAGCTGTTACTGAAGCCATAGAGATTCCACAGTTCATCGGAAGAAGTTACCTGACCTATGACAACAGAGATATCCTTAAAAGGTTGGTGGGATATCCTGTGTGTGTGGCTTTTTAAAAAAAAATCTTCTAGCTTTTTCATGAAGTGCATTCTACAATTTTTCTACAGAGTGTCTGGGTCCAGAACCAGCCTTTTCATGCGCTTTAAGAGCACAGCCAAAGATGGGTTGTTGCTCTGGCGAGGAGACAGTCCAATGAGACCCAACAGTGACTTCCTTTCTATGGGTCTTCAAGATGGCGCTCTCATCTTCAGGTATTTATCACTGTAAAACAATGAATGGCACTATAAAAAGAGTAAAATAAGTTATGATGACTTATAATTCTTAATCAAATGTAACTGGATTGTAAAGAAATATTTTTAGTTAAGGTGCAAATTCAGGATACCATGTGTTTGTCCTTTCGGTGAAAAAAAAGGCAAAAAAAGGCAGAAAACACAAATGGAAAAAACATTTTAGTGCACAAGAAGGACAGTAATAATAGAGTAGGAATGCTGATCCCATCGAGGGGCAGTGAGAGCTACGTGCTCAGCAGAGGTAGAGCTAAAAACAAAAAAAGGTCTGTGTGAGGACCATGATCGCTAAGAGAATCAGGATTTATCAGGCTTGTACCAT
Organism: Etia nguti; assembly: GCA_015106755.1. Taxonomy (NCBI): domain Eukaryota; kingdom Metazoa; phylum Chordata; class Actinopteri; order Cichliformes; family Cichlidae; genus Etia; species Etia nguti. Next base: position 8,997 of record VUQG01018991.1, read on the forward strand.
AAAAACATAATTCCACAGCAGTCCACTGTACTTGTATGCATTTCCATGTTGTTATAGTTACAACCTGGGCAGTGGTGTCGCCAACATTGTCGTCAACGGGACCTTTAGTGATGGAAAGTGGCACAGAGTCAAAGCTGTGAGGTAAGCTCATGAAGTCCTGTGAAATGGATATCCAGCATGTTGAACTGTGTTTGTTTGCTTTAAATTGTCTTTACAATGAAGCTAAACCTCTCTTAATCTTTATAATAACATATTGCATTATAGCCTTATAACATTTATATACTGTGTAGGCCAACAGATCTGGTAGAAGTAGCAGTTGTAGATCATTTTTTACAGTCTTTTGCAACCACAAATCACCTTTCAATCCCTGTGGAAAATAGAAAATCTAAGGTCAAGGTCAAGTCCAATTTCTCAGTTTGACTAACTGATTTACTGTATTCAGGGATGGCCAGTCAGGAAAGCTGACTGTCGATGACTATGGGGCAAAGACAGGCAGGGCGCCCGGCAAAATGAGACAACTTAATATCAATGGACCCTTATATGTCGGTAGGTGAAACATCTAATCTCTAATCCCATAAAATGATAAAGATTAAACAACACTTTTCACATCTGTATGTTTGTGCTCTCTCTGTTCTTCGCCTTAAGGTGGCATGAAGGAGATAGCGCTTCACACAAACAGACAGTACATTGGAGGCTTGGTGGGCTGTGTGTCCCACTTCACACTGTCCACGGACTATCACTTAGCGCTGGTGGAGGACGCTGCTGACGGCAAGAACATCAACACCTGTTCCAACTAGTGAATGACTTCCGCAGATTAAGATTTTCAGCACTATTTCCAACCAAACCGTCTGATTTGTCATCTTAAAGCTCACTTACCAGCAACAAATCAGTAAAAACTTAAATTATAATTTGTGTTTGTGTTTTCTTTTTGTACCAATTCAGATCGGATGATCCTGAGAGGATTTTTAGAAAGCACAAGTACTTTGTGAAAAGAGGGAGAAAAAGGGAAGCATTATGTTTGATGAGGATCTTAAAAAAAAACCCTTTGAAGGACTTTTTCATGGGATGACTCTATTTGTTTCTTTCTTTCTTTCTTTTTTTTCTACTGTAAATCCTTATTTGATTGCTGGAAGAACCAAGTGATCCAAGGGATCAAAAGTCATCATGAACCTGACCTAGAGCAGCTAGCAGAGATAAACTTCTTTTAGAGGATTTTGGTTTTGGTTCCAGAGGATTTCTGTTGTCTTTGTTGTTGTGGCATTTGTATTCTTGTTCGTGATGTATTATCAGTCTGTAGACAGATATTTTCTAAAGTCTGATGGATGTCAGTTTTTAACAACGTTTCTAGTTTTGGAGGGTAAATACGTCAGCTACACAAAATATTTGTTTTTAAGCTTCTTCTTTTAGTTCACTTGGTCTTTCATTTTGATCTCCCAGACGTTAGTAACATGAAAGTCTAATGTTGATACGGTGAGGCAGATCAAATCCTCAGTAAATTATGTGTGACAGACTGTTGCTGTCATCTGACACAAACCACAGTACGGTGGACATCAGCCTTTGAATTAAGTTGCTTTGTAACTCTTGATTATATTATCAAAATGATGAATCTACTTATTCTTCATGCCTGAATTTGATCCTTTAAAAGGGGCATTCTGCAAATACTCCATTTGCATCTTATGACCTATATGGTATTTTTCTTGTGATGGCCACTCCCACAAAACCAAGACACCGTTGTCCAAATGCACTGGTTTGCCCACGAGAGATATCCCCTTGTTTCAAAGAAAGTCTGTGATGCTCATCCTTGCATTATGAAAAGTGTTTCAAAAGAAGCAAAACTAATGAAATCACCATGTGACTGTGAATGTCAGCGGTATCAGCTGACTTCAGCCTCAGAATAATTACAATAGGTTGACTGTACGGAACATGTAGTATGTACCGGCTGACTTTAAAACCTAAATAACCATAGATCGTAGAAAAATGTTAATGTGTGTATGATGTCGGATGCGGTGTCTAAATGTGGATTTAAAGAATTAATTTTAAATTGATGCTGCCGTACTGGTCAGATAGTGAGGGCAGGAAATTTAAAATTAGTCTCTAGGCCTGACCTGTGCATAGCCAAAATGGGAGAAGTAAGACGGACATTGTGAATGAATGTGCACACAAAGAAAACGTACTACTCAAGCCTTAATATCTCCCTAATTATGTACTTCTGAAAATGAAAGCAAATAATTAAGTGCATCAAAGAGGCGTGTCAAGAGGTCATTCTTTGTTATGTGACCAGAGACTGATTGTTGGCGCTTTGGAAAGTATGCTTATTCTGGCTTGTAGACTTGTCCTATTACAAGATGATGAATACGTAAAGTAAGCCTGTATATGTTGGTATATTGTGACACGCTCTGAATAAAGTCCAATCAAACAGATTAAACAACTTGCTGGCCACTAACTTTTTGTCGTGGTTGATAATAACTTGTTGACATTTTATTTGGGAAATGGACTTCTTTTTATAATGGTACACTTTATAAACCATCTTGTGCTGGCTACTGTGCTTGTTATTTGACCACATTGTACGTGTACTTCATTAGTTTGCATTTATATGAATGAAAACAATGATGAATGAATGACTTAAGTCTTTATTATTTATTTTTATATGTGTCATATCTAGAGTTATTCCCAGCCTGCATAGACTTCCAAGACACCACGGATTAATATAAACATGGTTTAGGGTGCTGCTCAGACATTTTCAACAAAAGTCCAGAAACTGAGAAGCAGTAGCAGAGGCTATTTTACAAAATTAATTTCAGACGATGTAAATATACAGTGAGAAAAAGCTTTCAAATTAACATTGTGCACACAAAACATGGCAGTTCAAACCATTTCTTCAGTACTATTCAAAATTCATAATTTGTATATTACAAAACATTCTTAAACATTCTTGATGAATAACGTATCACATTAACAAAGAATACAAGCTGACCAATGACTGTAGAATAGACTGTCTTCTGCAGTCATTGAAGCTGACCCGAAGTATTTCACCTAATAAACAAAAATATGTGTTACAAATAGTGACAGTACTGTATAGGAAAAGCAAAATACCTGCCACCAGGGAAGGCAGGCAACTGCTTGGAGGACCACTGACAAAGGTAAGACTGCAGCAGTTACAAAGTGCAAGGGCTGCACTGACAGCAGGAGCGACTTGATCTCCATAAGGTGCTCCCATCAAATTCCACTCACTCCCCTTGCAAGTGGTGCAAGATTCTGTTTAAACAAACCTGATGAAAATGTCTTATTATTATCTTATCTTATAAGTGATAAGAAGAAAAATAAAACTAAATAGATTATTTAAAAAAGCGAGACAATGTTAAATGGAGCAGATAATACACAACACTAAAAAACAAAAAGTCTGGTCTGAAATAGTCAGAGATACTTGAATAATTAAACTTCCATTAGGATCGCTTTTTTTTCTTTTGTTTACTCTGACATTTAACATTATTTAGCTAGCAGAGCATCCTAGTTTGTCCAGCACTTCTGGCCATGATGTGAAGGACTCAAGTGGATGCAGGGCACTGACAACTGACACCATTAAAGCTTCATAACCAGTCAACTTGTTCTTGGGCATTGTTAAGAAAATAAACGTGGTCTCTGGCATTTCTAGAATAATGTTTTAACTGCCATTTTACAGGACAATCGTTGTGGCTGGTGGAGCCGCCAAATTATTTATAACATAATGGGGATTAATGCTGGTTGGAGGGACTCATGTTCCAAGAGACACTCAAATCACCACTGTAGGCACTAGGGACGTTCTGAGAGAAGCTGCTGAAAGAATGACCTCAGAGACCTAAAAGAGAGCTGTATAGTTAAATAATCCTTAAAATATTGAGTTGCTAATCCATTTAACCCTTTAAAAACAAAAGGTAACATCCCAACAGGACTGATATGTTGCTTTTTCTTTGTGAAAAGTCTAATCAGGTCCAGTTTTAAAGCCAGAGGGAAAACTAGCACTTTTGCCCTGTGCAACTAAGCAATTCTGTTTCAGTCAGAAATAAAACTTCAGTTAAACATGTTGTGTTTGTTTTCTCAGAGGAGAGACTGTCTCACCTGCTATGTTAGGGGAGGCTAATTTTAAGTTAACATTTCATTGTCATTTGGTTTCCAGCATCAAGTACAATGAAACAACAACAATTAGAATACATATATATATATGAACTCTCAGGACTGGGATTTACAGAGGCAATCTTGCTTGTTATTTTGGCTGTAACCATACTTCCGTGACCAAACTACTCATGGGTAATTTTAGAGGCTAACTATTTATGCCGAAAGCTTGTGAAACCACAATAAAGACTGTGAGAAATGCACACAATGCCTGGTAGAGGAGTGGTGTGCACAAGAAAATACTTTTTTGTATTTTCAAAGCATGTGATTTTTGCCCTTTTCTGGAGGGCCTTTTCAATCACAAACAACACTGCAGTGTTTGACGTTACATTTCAGGACATTCAAACCATTATGAGACGTCCGTGTGGCCATGATGTGGTTCTATTGTGCTTTGAAAATACGGCAGTTTGGACCATTTCTCTAAGCTGTAATACAACAAGCTAAACACAACATGTCCTAGCAAACAATTTGTCTGTGTTATTTCATATGTTTTTCTGTTTTGATTTGCCTAAAGTTAGAACACCCCATATGGCAGATGCATTTTGTCATCTACCATAGACTCTGCTGTATTCAGATTTTGTAATGACCGTCTCCTTATCACTATTTATTTCGGCAGACTAACTGAAGGGCATTTTCATGCTTAAAATCTGTGGGATGTAAGCTAACCAACAGCTGACTCCTTCATGCAACTTTAGAAACCCTACCATATCGTGGCACCTCTTTATTTCACACTGGTGGAACTCAGAAGACACATTAGAACCAAATTATTTTAGGTTGAATTTTACAGCCCTTCTTTTACTGCTGTTCTTCTGGCCTTATTTCATGTCAACGGTCTGTAACTTCAATCTTTCCAGAGCAATATTATTCTATGAAACTTACATAAAACCCAGAAAGGTCTTTCATTTAGATGAAGCCATTAGACACCACATCATATTCAGGTCATCTGCATCTTATCACAATGTGATAAACAAATGCAGCTGATCTTGACCAAGTAAACTGTAAATTTAAGTGAGCATATATAGTGAAATAAGACGATCTCAGCAAAGTGTGAAACCCAAAGCACTTTTTTATGTACACATAGAAGAATACATTAAACTTTTATTATTACAAATGAAAGACTATCCCTCAAGTACAAAGATCACACATTAACTTAAGAAAATTATTTTTAAATTCTTTATGTTTGATACTGTTTATGCATACATCTGTTTCTTTTTTAAATAAAAAAGTAAAGCTTGTCATCTTTGATGTTAAGGACATTTGAGGAGTAAATCGGTGACAATAAAGACAACTTCATGGAAGCTCAATTCCTCAGCATTTTCCTAAACTCTGGTCTCATTTTAAGAAAAACTGAAAAAGATCAAAGGGGATTATATAACACTCTAAGTCTTTGTCTAGTATTATTTGCTAATTATAACAGCAGTACTTTTGCATGTGGTTTAACACAGTGTGTATTTAACATATTTTTAAATGTCTAAAAGACAAGAGGAAATTGGTTAAGTTGACCTTATCATTATATCATTATTATCATTATTATTATTATTATTATTACTAGTATTATTATCATTTATTAGTTATTCATTTATTATTCATTTGTCCACCACTAGTAAAAATTATATACCCAAGTTGAAATTACTTTTCTCTATTTTCATAAAGTTCTTTTGAATTTATTTCTAAGATAAAAAAAATATACAAGCGTAGGATTATAAGTGGTAGAATACTGGCCCTCATAAATTTTTATAAATATTCATTGGGGTTTAAGTCAAACAAGGAAATCCATGACTGTTGCTGTCTTTGTGAAGCTTTGAGGGTTTTTTGGGGGGAGTTTTGTTTGTTTTTTGACTTTTTGACTTTTAGCCCATTGTCTTCTGAATCCCTCACCTCAAAAACTGAAAACAAAATTGGGGGCATGTTTCTGAAGAAGGACGAGGTTTCTAACTACAGATTATCAACATACATGCTCTTGTTTGCTCTTTCACTCTTCTCCTACTGTCATAAGTATTAAACCTATCCTGTCAGGCATCACGGGATGAACAGGTGTCCCACTAAAAATGAGACAGACCCGTATTCATGTTCATTACACACCAGCAACCTACTTAGAATCACCCATTTTCTTGGCAGCTATTTCTGTGAACTGTGAAAACCACCTGAAACACCAAGTGAAAACCACGTGCTGCAGCCAGCAGATTCAAACCAGAACTAGCTCACTGTGAGGTGATAGTACTAACCAGTGCAGTAGTGTGCCACTGTTATTTATAAACCACCAAACTTTGTGATTATTTCAATTATATATATAAAAAATGAATAAAAATGACATTTGGCCTCAAACATTTGGACACAGCTCTTTTTAGTATTTTTATGTATTTGAGAGCAGAAAATTAGTTCTGCCCTAAAATGCGGAAATATCGCAACATCTTTTCAAGAAATCATGTGAGCTTTGTGAGAGAGCATGATTAGATAAGTAATAGCTATAGAAAATGTAATTTTTTCGGTTGTGTGACTCAGCAGGAGTATTTCTGACTCCGTCCCCTGACTCCTTCCAGGGTATAATCACACGCCGCTTGCTTCATAGTTTTGTTTGCACTGAGATTGCTCCTCATTCAGCCTGATGGAGCTACTTTGGCCTGGGATCCTCATGCTCCAGATGTTCTGTTTTATCAACGGCTATCCCAATGGTGCTCCCTCCGGTGCCTGTGAGGATATGTTACCTCGCCACTCTGGGGTGCTGCCTCAGCCTTCACCAGCACCCTACACTATTCTCACCAATGCCAGGGTGTTTCAGCCAGGGAAGCCCATTACAGGTAAGATGCTCTTGACATATATATACATATACATATCTTCCTAAATTCTAAAAACTACAATATAAAGAGTTTAACTATTATTGATCTAAAGGTCATATTTGAAATGATAAACTACTGCTTATTTTATATATATAAACACTGAAGTTTTTGTTGTGCTAACTGCAGTGACCATCGTTGGACCAAAATACAGAGGAGTGCTTCTGGAAGCTCGAACAGCTGGGGGCCTCAACGCTCTGGGGACGTGGCAGCGCCCTCCTCCAGACACTAAGTTCCTTCAGGTGCATTTTTGAGTTAAGCCCATGTTGAAACCTGAGCTGCAAATAGTCATAATGTTGTTACAGGTGCCAAAAATGCAATAAATAAGATTGTTCCCAGGAAACAAATGCTTAAATAAACCGGAAGAGGGCAGCATGGTGGTGTGGTGGTTAGCACTGCCTCACAACATAAAAGTTCTAGGTTTGAATCTACTGGCCAACTGGGGCCTTTCTCTGTGGAGTCTCTCCCCATGCTTGTGTGGGTCCTCCCATAGTCCAAAAACACTGGACTGTGGGAGGATTGGATGGGACTCTGAGCATGAGTGGTTGTCTGTTTCTCTTTTTCTGCTCACCCCGTGATAGACTGGTGACTGGTGACATAACACTGGATTGGATAAGTAGAAGAGAATATATGGATATAAATCAGGAGAGTAGAATTAACAGCAATTTCCGATTATTGTTCACAGTGCGCGCATAATCCTCGAGGTGCTGTCACTCACTCCAACACCAATCTCAAGGGCAACAGCACTGTGTACAGCTGGATACCGCCTAACTGTGCAAGTCCTGTCTACTTCATGTAAGACAAATACTTTATTAGATTTATTTATTTATATATATATATATAATGCTGTCATATGTATATTTTTTAGGCTGTTCAGTAATGTTTTGTCTTTAGAAACTGAAGCTTTTTAAATGAACCAACTGCAGTGTCTCAACATGGAAAATCACTTCTGTGGTTTTGCAGGGCCACCGTAGCTCAGCAACGCACAGTCTTCTGGGTTAATATAAGGTCCACAGATCTGACCAGAGGTAGGTACAGCCTGGTGACAAATCAAAATAAATGCAAAGAGACAAATGTTTGTGATACTCGGTCCTTCTCGGTCTTCTTCTTCTCAGGCAACAAGGGCGATCTTGATCTGGCAGTAGGTGCCAGCGCTGGAATGGCTGAAGGCAAACCTCTGCTTCCCTTAGTGATATGTTTTCTGATTTTAAACATACTGGCATGAATATAAAATATGTGCTGCAGTCTTCTTGTTTCTGATTTGTTGTGCTTTATATATATATATATATATATATATAATAAAGCATTTTGCAGTCCTATGGCTACATATCACATGTCAGTGAATTTTTCTTTGGCTATGTAGCTCATATATATTAATGCAGCCCCCACGCTTGATCATATATCAACTGACCTATATCTGCAGTGCTTATCCGTCATAGACATAAATGATAGATATACCTTCATTGCAAATGCCTTGTTTGATCTCGTTCCCAGCTTTTATGAGGTGTGTTCTGTCAGATTTAATATAAATCTATAAAAGAAAAGTCACCCCTCCAAAAATGCATTAAAGGGTTTCAAGACCAAGGTATGAATATGCCAAAATATGGTTGTGCTGATGAGTCACTCCCTCTTCTATTAATACTTTATTATTGTATAATGAATTTTAAAGCAAGTATGATTCACACCTATTCCCTCAGTGGACTCAACGCACATGTCTCAGCTGTGATATATATACTTTAAAAAAATATTTGTTGCTCACTCTGTCATTGTTTTTGTTTTCTGTCACTAGACTTTGATTCTCTTCACATATCCTGTGTATCCTAATTGTATGTATGTGCATTTACCAAAACACCCATTTCGCATAATAAAATGGCACATTAAAGTTTGTTGTATAATTTTTATTGAAAGAAAAAAATACAAGCAGTGATGAAAAGAGGAAAAGACAGAGTGTTAGAGAGAGAGAGAGAGAGAGCGAGAGAGCGACATAGAGTTCAGCTGTTGTGGTTTGTTATTGATCGAAATTCATTCCACTTATCGAAAAGCTTGTTATGACCTGCTTTTTTCACATGGTTTGATCTATAACTTAGATTTCCAGTACTGCAGCAGCTAGCTAACACACTAAAGGGGCTTAAGACATGCATTACACATGGCTTGCATTACAAGCCTTATATAATATCATTGATTCCTATCTATGTACTTGAACCAATCCAGGGTTGGGATGAATAAATGTTCAATGTTAAATTTTATTTTCTGTTTGAAAATAATATCTACGGCAGCACACATCTCACTATCAGCATTTACAATTTTATTATCGCTGTTGATTAATCACATGCATATTTAAAAATCAATGTTTGTCACTGTGTTTATGTTTAGAACATAATTAGCATTTAAATGAGTTGTCTTTGTAGAGAAAAATAAATCCTTAATATTCAGATCTATGATGCAGAAGCCAGCAGCAAAAACATAAATAAATAAATAGATAAGAAAAAAGTATGTAATCATGCAATACATCAAGTCTCCCAGCTGATTAAGATTGTTGCAAGTATCCATGTCTTAAGCAGGAAAACTGGGACAGGGTAATAGACCTGATGGTTACCCTGTTCCTGATGCTTTTTTCTTTTTTACTCTCTACCATAACCTATTTGCCTTTATGTTGTGAAGTATTGAACTCCAACTGACTCATGTGCCTGAGGTTGGAGCCGTGATCAGAGCGTCAGCACCACTCAATAATAATTAGTCTCTTTCCCCTGTGAGCCAAAAGCCGGCTATATCTTTAACAGGAGATGCAAGCTTAGGAATTAAGCACCAGTGCTACCAGCTGGTTCAATAGTCTTCCATTGTCCAGATCACACTCTACATAGTCCACACCGCTGATCTTTATTCAGTCACGACAAGGTCATTTATCCAAATGGTGTTCTGAAACAGAGATGGACTCCATATACAGCAGTCATTATGAAGGTCAGCTTCCAAAACTGCCCTGAGATAGTTTTTCTGAACTGAAATACAAACCCCCAAAAATATATAGACATAAAAAAACTTTTATTGTTGATTAATTCTGGAGTTAAAGTGTCATGATTTCATTTTGACTTAAAGGATGTTATATAACTACCTGCATGCTCTCCTCAATGTGTATTTAAGAGACCACTCCGCTAATTAAATATCTATTTACTCTTTTTATTGTACAGTATCTTGCTTGTGCAGAATTTCTTTGTTTTTTAATAAGTCCTTAGCTTTTCAAAATAGCACAACATGCAGTTTTATTGCAGGTTTGGTATGCAGGTTTATTTGTCTACACAGTTAAAATCCAGTATTTTGTCTCTGTTTGTATTTGTTTACAGATTGTTGGGGTCAGAAATCCCAAAACACAGTATATACAAAATATATGTAAATCTAAACTAATAGTAAATTGTAGTAGTAGTAACAGATATTTTAAACTGCAAATCCGTATTGTGTTGATGTGCAAACAATTATGTTATAGGAGTGGAGTCAAGAAGACAGACAACGGTAAGCCCTGATAACCTCTGCCATGTTTAGGAGAACAGGTCATGGCATGCAGTATATGTATTCATAAATACATATACATGCCTATATGGCCAGATATGAATCCAGGCACATGGGCAAGCACAACAACAACAGACACACACATATAAGTTCTTATTGTACACAGATCAAACACTGATCCACATGCATGCACAGAGTGCAGATTAAGACTATCCCTTGCCGTAAGGGCTTAGTTGACATCTCTGTCTAAGCTCTGCATTCTTCACCTTCCTCTTTGCCCTGCCTCTTCTTTTAGCAGTACTTTCAGCACCATAAAAAGCAATAACCATCTGATGGTCTCTTCTGACCTGTGTACTTCTGGCACTCATAAGAATGCACGGTCCCTATTTGCTCCATCAAACTGATCTGATGAACTGAACACCATGTGAAGTTAAGACTTTCTCGCTGACAATCTGCACTCTTTCTCAGTGATACGAAATAACTGAGCAGTAGCAATGTGCCTTGTTTAATGACTGGAATGAATTGCCAACATTTCTCCAAATTAGTAACCTGTAGAGCTCAACTGGAAGTATAAATATTTGAAGGTCTGTGATTTTGTCTTCAATAGCCTTCATGTTGTGTTCACTGGTCAAGGGAGATGCCTATTAGTTTAATTCTGTGAGTGATCTTACAGAGTCTGTGCATGCCAGACTCTGTAAAATCACACAACGAGGTCACTGCAGAGCGTGCATCATTTGGATAAACACACGCACGTCAGTATTGAGCTTGCGTGACTACTCGCATGCACTTAAATACGGATAGACTATTCAGCATAGTAATGGTTTCTAATGACTTGCAGTAATCAATGGTTGTGAAACGTTACATGTACTGTGCGCTCATCTAGTTTGCAATGTCTGATGCATTTCCGAGCTCAGATGGCTTTTGGTGTAAGTAGTGGATCTGTTTGTTATGTAAGAACCTGGTGGTTAAAGGGTTAGCGCTCAGGGTTGGGCCATATTACATTCAGGATGGGTAGGGTATGGGAGAAAGAGGAGAGAGAGACAGAGAGAGAGTATGACAAGGGAAAGGTTGAGAGAGCAACACAAAGCTCCATGGGACAGTGAGGGAGAGGCACATTTAGAGAGAGATGAGAGGTTAGAAGTCACTAGTTCACAAGATAATGAGAGACAGGCCACTGATTCAGATCTTGGTGGACAGCTGGTGCGATGGCTGAAGAGGCTGCAGGATAACACTGAAAGCGAAACAAGTGTGGGATTTAACAAGAATATCGGCAGCTTGCTGCAACAACAGGGAATACTGGGATACAACAGGTGAAAGACACAATTTTGAAGCAGACCTGCAGCAAATAACAGAAAGGACTTTGCTTCAAAGTACATTTGGAGATAACTAATATCTGAAAGAATATGGACACCTTGCGTCTTGCATCATATACCACTGGACAGAGAAGTAGAAGAGGAGGTGTTATATTTTCAATGCTTTGTATTTTATTGCAGATATTTTTTTGTTATTATTTCCAGATTGGTAGTTTAACCATATCATACTGTGCAGCTCTTCCAGCTTTTTTCTCCTAAACTAATCATATGCACTTAATTAGATTCAGCATTTCACTTTGGGGTTCACCTGGTTCCTCTGATTTAGTGCATCGTATACAATGGGAGGCGTTGAAAACATGCAGCAAAGTTAAAATTAATCAAACCTCTAGATCTAGAAACTATATACATCTCCAGTGCTTCTTTTTGTGCACAAGGTACAACTATGGATGTTCAGCATGAGCAAAGTCAAGTTAGTTACAAACTGGTACATGTAGCACAGCCTGCCAGAGTGACAGTCCTGATGAGGTGTTTGAACCATGTGGTCCACTGAGAGCATGGAGCCAGAGAAAGCACACAGCCAGAGCAGCTTCTTCAACAAGGTGGACGTGCCTGATCATGTCCACTACATTGTGGCTTTATTTGTCTTCGTCATTGGGGCACTGGGCATCACTGGAAACTCTCTGGTTATGTTTGCCTTCTACAGGTAGGTGTAAGATTGGCTTGTTTATTTAAATTTTTGTTTTTGATCATTGTGCATATCCCTTTTTTTTTGTAGATAATCTGAGCTCTTACCATTTACAGTGGGCAAGATGTGATGATCTCTTAGTATGAACTCTGTTATACTGCGACTCTTTTTCTCTTTATCTGTATTTATGAAGCAAAAAAACAATAAAGGTTAAGAGGTTTTGGCAGTGCATCAAACAAGTTAGTGATTACAAGTAAAAGTAATCTTTGCATCACAGTGTCCAGAAGGTAATCTTAGCTAAGTAGCATTAAATTAAAAAATGTTTTTTTGAAAAAAATCAAATGAACCACACACTACACACTTCATATAGCACTTTAATTATATGCTGCATGCCCAAAAACCTGAAATTAGATTAATGGTTGCATAAATATATATGGCATTGAAATAAAAATCCAATGTATCATGGAGTTCAACTCAACCATGAAATCCTCACAGGCTATTTACTGCCAGGTAATACAACAAGTCAAAAGTAAATGACACCTGTTAATGTTTCATGCCACTGATGGATTAGTCTCGTAACATCACAACTGTAAACTTTCTTTTAGAAGTCAAGGATGGAATCATGGATGGAATCTCTGTGTTATGTGTTGTGTTGTGTAATTCAGAGTACCATTTAAGTTAAATGGTACTCAAAAACTGGGTCAGTGTGTGCGTGCGGTGCTGGTGTTCTGGGGATTGTCACAAGCTTTCATACTCCTCTGTCCATCATCACAGACAGATTAGATGGATTTTCCATTGTGTTGCTCTCATAATTTGTGTTTAGTGAATCAGAAATGCACATGATGTTATGGGTTCCAAGAAACACACAACACCCACACACACACACAGCCACACACACACACACACCTAGAACTTGAATGATGATTTTTTTAGGAAATGCTTTATAATATGCACACACACATTCAATACTATTCCATATTACAGTACTGTTTGCAAAGGCATCAACTCAACCAAATTGGTGGAATACATTTTAATAAAACTGCAGGGGGAAAAAAGTTAAATTCAGGATAAACAGGAAAAAAAAGCTGTGATGGAAAAAGACAGCAGGTCAATATGCTGCGTAATCAAGCTTGAAAACAGGTACACCAGTTCACACATGGTCGAACAGTTTAACAAAGAGCTTGTCTCTGATCAGTGTTGACCATTAAACCGTAAAATTATTTAATTATATTATACTGAGCTTCACATGCAAAGGAAATATAATTACAGGTGGAGTAGGCAAACGTTTTCAGTGGACCTGCCAAAAATATAAATGAATAAACAAATAATTCTGCACATTGAATTTCCTTTGGTTTGGTGGGATACTCATCCTGCACCTCTTCTAAGGTGACCTTTGAAAGAGAATTTAACCAGTTAAGATGTGGACTTGCAGCTGCAGAAATGGGATTCAAATCCCATTTGGACCAAAAGAATCTGCATTGATTTAATTTTAAATATGACTCATACAGCTTTTTGCAAAAACTAGTATATATGTATAATAATTAGACGAAATGACAAAATAATTGTCATTTTAGTCATCTGAGGGGGAAAATTTATACTAATCAAAACACATAAAATAAAAAATCTCAAAAATTACTACTGCATTTGAGGACTTTATGTTAGCTTTCTGATCACTGCGAGAAAAGCCTCAGAATGATATAATAATATTGTCATTTTTAATGTCACTGTGCTCTACAATATACGATTTTCCATACATCCTGTATGTTTGTGTACTTTGCAGCAGCAAGAAACTTCGTAACTTGCCAAACTACCTCATCATGAACTTAGCAGTCAGCGACTTCCTCATGGCTTTTACGCAGTCCCCCATCTTCTTAATCAACTGCCTCTACAAGGAATGGGTATTTGGAGAGATGGGTAATTGTCTCCTTTGTTTTCTGATACAATAATATATATATATATAGTTTTACATTCAGGTTGTTGATGTGTTGTTTCTTGCAGGATGTAAGATGTATGCATTCTGTGGTGCCCTGTTTGGCATTTCCTCCATGATAAACCTGCTGGCCATCTCGATTGAACGCTATCTAGTTATCACCAAGCCTCTGAAGGCCATCCACTGGAGCTCGAAAAGAAGAACCACTCTTGCCATTCTCGTGGTCTGGCTTTATTCTTTGGCATGGAGTCTAGCTCCTCTAGTTGGCTGGAGTGAGTCTCCTCAAACTGCATGTCTTTTTACTTCTACTAAACACAAGTCCAGAATAGTGTTTTAGTATTTTATTATGACTAATGAAAAATACTGCTTTCTGTGATTTAGACATATTTTATTTTCACTTCTAGGCTCCTATATCCCAGAGGGCCTCATGACATCTTGTACGTGGGATTATGTTACGTACACGGCAGCCAGTAGGAGCTACACAATGATGCTGTGCTGTTTTGTCTTCTTTATCCCACTGGGAATCATCCTTTACTGCTATCTTCTAATGTTTCTATCTATAAGGAAGACTGGGAGGTATTACAGATCTTGTGTGTTTAAAATGATGTGTGCTTGTATATTTATAATATTAGGTTCTGTGTGACGTTCAGACTTACAGAGAAAAAAATAATCCAGGGACTAACTATGCATGAACTAATTACTTCTTTCAGTTTAGCTATTATGTTCTTGTGAGTTCTTTGGTGAATTCTGATGTTGTGTGTGCTCCTGATACACTTTGTATCTTGTATCTTATTATTATATCTTGTGCTTGTAAATGCACAAGCCTATTCCTAAAGCATATCGTGCACTGCTCCTCCACCTAAGCTGGAAAGATACTCAGAAAAGGATTTGAGATAACAAGATACAACCTTGTTTTCAATAAAATGTGGAAATACTTCAAGATAACCTGTCTTACACACTGTAGTGTTGGAGGACAGTTAATTTGGATTTAAAACATATGTTTTACCTCATTATCTACCTCCTTTTAGTTCAAAAGAGGCATCCATTGTGTTTTTAAACATAACAATTGCTTGTGTTATTGACCTGTAATGACCAAGGGCTATTTCAATCCAATGCTTCAGGGAGAAAGGCAGGTGTATTGAGTGGGCAATTTTTTTTAAGACACTATCAACACAAATGCAGAAAATAGGTATTTTGTGTTCAGAAATGAATCAGAAAGTTTAAAAAATGCTTATTACTTATAATTTGTGGGAACAATAGCACTTTGTCAGCTGACTGTAGTAATACTAAAGAAAACTGAGGTTATTTATGTGATACTACAGTTTTTCAGTAGTATCACAGTGCAGATATTCCTAAAAGATCTATCTTCTGCAACAATATTGTGCATGGAGCAGTAGCCATGTAAAGTAAAAAGAAAAAAAGAAAAAATATATAGTGTGAATATATTTACCACTCTTTTCATCCTGCTCTACTTACAGGGAAGTAGAACGTTTGGGGACTCAGGTGAGAAAATCCACTCTCATACAGCAGAAATCTATTAGGAGCGAGTGGAAAATGGCAAAAATTGCCTTTGTCGTAATTGTGGTCTACGTCCTCTCCTGGTCTCCATATGCTTGTGTCACACTAATTTCCTGGTCTGGGTAAGATTATTTTATGTATTAATATTGATGATTGTATACTTTTAGACCTTGGTAATGTACATAACACATATGTACATCTGTAGATTGTTCATTTAAAAGCATTCCTGTCAGAAAAATCTGAAAAAGTCAGGTTTTCAACTGCCTGCTTTTGTTATGGAATGGCCTTCATCATAATGTAAAAAAACATGGTTGGTGAGAAAATTATATTTGGCACATTCACTACTCTCACTTCTTCAGAATGCATATTTATTTCTTTGCATAGTTTTCAGGACTGTGTATGTGATGTACTTATCTACAACATGGTGAACTGGAACAACTAACACTTGCCTAGAGATGCAGTGGTGGTGTGCTGTATGGAAGCGGTTGTAAGAATAAGATTTTAATAACCGAGCAAATATTATTTTATATTAATAAATATTAATCTTCTATATATATAAAATTCACACATTTCTTCACATAAGCAATCACAAACAAAGCTTCTGTATAATTCAATGATATTTGCCTCATTATATTCTGTGTTTGGATTTTTATCATTACATAATGTTGTGTCAGTAAGAGGCCAGTATTCCCTGGTTGGGTTACATACAACAGACGGTGAAGTTGCTCATTTGTCCTGTGCTTATTACAACATTCAGTAAACCACATGTCTACCCTGGGACATACAGTTGGTTATGTAACTTTGAAATCAGATTTCTGCTCATTCAAAGGGGAAAGGTAGTCACACTTGTGCACACACACATGCACACGCGCAAGCAAAGATGATCAGATGGACTTAAGCGACCCTCTTTAGCAGCTGGCACATGTTGGTTAATCCCTGACCAAATATGTCCCTTAATTATGTTACAAAACACGAAAGAGAAACTGGAACTTTGCAGCGGTCATTTCTGATTCTGTGATGTCATGCAACAAACAAACCCATCTTTTTAAAACGCTGCCGTTTTTCTCTGAACCAGCCATGCCAACATCTTGTCGCCATACTCCAAGACAGTCCCTGCAATAATAGCAAAAGCCTCCACTATCTACAATCCTATCATCTATGCTATCATACACAACAAATACAGGTAAATAATGATTCGGTAATTTCATTTTAAAGTGTCTTATAAGCCCCTTGTGTTGTGCAGCGCCTCCTGAAATAAATGTTACCAACATGTAGCAAGTTGGAGTCTAAATGTGTGCATTGTTCTGCACTGTACAGGATGGCACTGGTAGAGAAATTTCCCTGCCTGTGGTTTCTGTCTCCCACTCCTCGAAAAGAATGCATCTCGTCCTCCATCAGCGAGTCCTCTTTCAGAGACTCAATCATCAGTAGACAGTCAACAGCATCAAGGACCCACTTTATTACTGCCTCCTCCAACCTCTCTGATGTGGTAAGTTAGGTTAGAGTAGATTCTATCTGGATGTTGTTTACGATGGCCAAAAAACAAGATTTCTCTTATGCTGAACCTCTCTCCCTGCTTATCTAAAATGAATTCTAATAAATGTGAAGTATTAATAATCAAAGCAAGATGCAGGTGGATATTGCACTAATATTAGCTTTGAATAATGTTTGTTTTTTTTGTTTTTTTGCTTGCAGTTGTTGAGGGATGTGGAGATGGAGCCTCTGGGCAGGAGGTCAGGTGATTCCTTCAGAAGCATATCATCACACAGTCAGTCCTGTAAGAGGTCCTGTAAAAAACAGTTAGACCGGAAGACAACCAAAACCCACACAGCAGAGAAGGTGAGAAAACACTGCAGAAAAAGTGTGAAAGTGTGAGTCAGAAAACTCACAATGTTATCTTTTATTCATCTACGACTTACTCTACTTGCCTGCATGCAAGTCAACACATCCATGACCTGAAGATGATTTTCTCATGTATGTGTTTACTTTTTGACACTCCCAGCATCCATCTGCCATGAGTGAACCATCAAGCACCTGTGATCACGAGCTGGTTTCCAGTTCTCTGACCATCGCTGCTCTCCCCCTCCTAGTTCTTACCAGGAGGCGAAGCCACAGTCTGACCAGTGCGATTTCAGATGCCTGTGGCGAGAAAGGAAGAATCTGGGATAGGCTGAACAGCCACAAGAGCGATTCTTTTGATTCCCTGAATTTTGGAAAAATGCCACCCACAGGCCCCAGATCACCCCAGGGTGTTCCTCGCATCATCGTCATCAGTCCCACCACTGAAAGCAGCCTCATCAACCAAGACAGTGTCTCCTTAGAAGACAGCATTGAGTCAATGGAGAACAATGTTTTCGTCGCCCTAAACTTTTCATCAGAAGTTTTTGAGGCACTCGAGCTACTTTCTTGACCAACTGGACTTGATTACACTTCCACTGGGTGTTTCCGGATTAAAAAAATATATACCAAACTCTTTGCTACAGACCAACATTCATATTGGCTATAGACATAAGGAGTTATTCAGCTCTTACATGTATGCGTGCCCCTCTACTGCCTAAATGACTGCATTGCAAAAAGGAAAACTTGTATGGCAAATGAAACAATAAGCATATTCTGGTATGCAGTGTTCGTCAGAGTTTGGCACGGACAAAGGAGCCCTAAGGGGCAGCAAGCTTTTATTAGATCTTTCAAAAATGACAAGTGCAACTACATATTTTCATGAGCTTGAGGCTAAAGCTTGACAGGCTGAATTTAAGTTTATCTATTCAAGCAAAGGTCCGAGCAACTGTGATGTAAACTTTTGAACTGAAACAGAATTCCTTCGTTAAGCCAACATCATGGATTCTCTTCTGGGCAATGAAGAGAGACGTTAGGGATGGTCCCCTTCTGCCCTTTCCTTAAGACTAGGCAATATGTGTAAAAATGTAACCCAACAAGGCAGCAAATCAAGAGCACTGATTATATGTCCACCTTGAAAATGGAGCACGTATGAACAAAATAAGTCGTTTTTAGTAGGTTTTTTGGCTTTTATTACCACAAAGAATTTGAGAGAACAACATCTTGTGTCGTAACGCTAATCTGTTAGGTCATATGGACCGCTTGAGCCTTTTCACTGGCACAGAGTGAAATGAGGTCATTTCTATTATTCAAATGCTGAAACTGGGTCAAATGTGTCTCATAAAACAATGACATTTTATCAGTGCGATATTTCTATACATGTTTAAATACAGTATCTATGCGTGTGCACACGTAATTTCTTGGAGAGACTAAATGACTTATGTGATGCAAGTATATGATGGCTGCTTTATTTATATTTTGCCTTTTGATGCTTGTGCACCTTTTGGTTTTATAACTATAGAACTGTTTTGAAAAAAAAAAGAAAAAAAAACGAGGACATGTTGGAGAAGCACTTATATTTTAATCAATATTAAAAGAGTATACATTTAAGCTGATGGATGCATCCGGTGATGATGAGTATCTGTAACAACTGGTCTAAGCTTCTAAACTAAACTACTTTCAATGACAGCCCTTTAAGACACCTTTAAAGCACAAATTTTTTCTTCTTCAGAAGGTGTAATGGCAAATAAACTATCATTGATTGCCAGTGTCTGGCAGGAAGAAAGAAACACAAGAAACAAACACTTGAATCAATGAAACACTTTAATCTCTTTAGTTTGTCTATAAAGTCAACAGAGTTTAACATTTCATTAGAGAAGGTGCGTGTGAAGGTAGGAAAGTAAAATAAAAGAAGTTCTGATGTTGAGCCTGAATGTACACTGACCTTTGTGCTGCAGCTCTCATCAGAACAAGCAGAAAAACGCAGAAAAACACCTGCACCAATGTCTCACTGAAGGTCACTTGTGTTATTGTGGGTTTTTTTTTACATTACACCATAATAATAAATGCAGAATTTATTTCTGCTCGTGCTGATATGTACAGTTCTACCTTTAAAATGATTTTAAACAAATGAAAGTGCCAGATGACATGAAGGGAAGTATTGTACATGTTGTTAGCTACACTGTTATTAAGCATTCATTAAGCATTAAGCGTTATATCTGACCCAGACACTGAGGCTGACCATTCCTAACATGTCTGACTTTTCAGAGATTTTTTCCACTACTTTTTTTCTACGTGTCTGTGTGTCACTTCCTATCATTTTAGTTTGACAGCTAACAACACAAAGAGACCCCCGTCCACCGCAGTCTTGATGCCCTTGAGCTTTTAAGAAGAAAGTATTTTTTCAGCCTAGTTTGGAACCACAAAAAGTATTGTATATAATGAAAAAAATTTATGCCAGTTTTCCACACCGCAATCAATGTTTGAGTGGTGACAAAAATCACACAAAATTAAATGAAATCATGCCAACAAAGCATCATCACCACACCCTCTAATGAGTAGCGTTTGTTTACTTTTTAGTGTTACTTCTATTTTTTTTAATTTACCCACAAGAACTTTAAATATGTTTCCATGTTTTGAACTACTAACGCTATAATATAATGTGTGTTTCATGCCTCAACTCAACTATTTTATTTACCACTTTCTATTCATTTTAGCTACTGTGATAACATCTGCAAAATTTGCATTTATTGTCTGAATTTGTGATCAGTTAAAGAGAGTCGTGGTAGTAAGAGTTGTGGCACTTTTATGGTGTGTAAAGTGTTTGGATTCACCAAATCATGTAGATAAAGTTAATAAACCTGTGTTGAACTTCAATTTAAACTGCTTTTTTGTGACAATAAATTATTATACAGAGTCTTGCACACTGACCTGGGTAAGTGTGCAGTGGAAAACTAAATAAAATATCCTGAGTGTTGTGGAGGTTTTAACACAGAGTGTAATAGAATAAATGGATCTGTTACAGTTAGGCATACTTCAGCCTTTTATTCCCATTTCATTTTCTTATAAATGGATTCCTGACAATGAATGCAAAAGGAGCTAGTAAAATTTTTAAAGGCCCTCAGAATGGTTAGAGGACTATTACTTAAGATCACTTAAAAAATATGGAAAAGTCTGGCTCCTTGGAAGCAAAATATAAAGAAATGGAGGGTGGACCACTCAACACACAGTACTGTACATATAGTGTTAATATTTTGCAGTGTTCATCAGTGCTGGGGTCGTTACTCAAGAAAATTAATGTATTACAAATGCAGATATGCAGTTATGCTATAAAATGTACACAATATCAGTCAAAATGCCGAAAACATTACGTCAAATACAAAAAATATAATGCTTTCTGTTACATGAATTATATGTAATGACAGCACACAACCACTGGAGGGAAGCAGAGAAATAATCTATGTTGGCTTTTGGTTCAGCATCTTCATTTTTCCACATCCTTAGATAGAAGAGTAAAACAAATGCAAGACTTGTTATTAACTCAGTCAAAAATAAAATGTGTTAACTGCTTCAAGTGTACCTGCCATCCCTAAGGGTAGGACACCTGATTTTGACTGCCTGAGAGGCTACAGAAACTAGACAGTATATTAGCCTGTTGCCATGCTATCCTACATACTGATACTGTTTCCAAGAGATTTAATTGCAGGGGAGGACCCAGTCAAACTGTGTGACTGTATATGAGTTTTTCTGTCTTCATACCTGCTCACAGGTGTGTCTCGGTCTGTGGGTGACTGTTCATATTTCACAGAAAGACACACAGAGAGATGACGTCATCATGCAAGAAAACGTAAGCGCGTGCAGTGCGAGACTGAAACTGGAGATAGCATTATAACTAGTTAACAAGCATAAGTGGTCTCTGGTTTGTGTCATGTCTTTAGGAGTGTGGATGTGGGCACTTCCTTTAGCCTCTACGACAAACCCAAGTCATTGACAGGGTAACGGTGTGCTTGCACGCGAGTACCAACTGGCAGGTCGGTTAGGTTTTTGTTTTTGTTTTTTGCTCCACATTGTGTAAAAGTTGGTTTACATAATTAAGCTAATAAATTTTTAATTTAACACAATAATAAGTTTATCTTCATATGTCTAAAGTTTCTTTTAAAACGGAGTTTAACGCAGTTTTGCTAACAGCTTCTTGAATAAGTGAGCAAGTGTGACCGAGTAAAAGCATGTGTGCGTGTTAAAACGAGCTTTGCAATCAGGAGACATGAATTTCACGCCGCGTTGAACCAACTGTCCGGCTGACTGCGTCATGACGTCGCTCCATTGGGACCTATCTACCTCACACAATAAGATGTCAAACACACGGAAAACTGGCCTGCAGCAGCACATTGGACGGAGCACAGACTCCCAGCAGGGGCGAAAGACTTTCCAGCCACAGGGTGAGCCGTGAACACCTGTTTAGTAAACTGTGAATGCCTTTTTGTGCTGATGGTATTTATTTATTTATTTATGTATAGGAGGCCTATTTAGTTTTATTTAATCAGTTTTGCTGTGCTTATTTGTTGGACATATATAGAGGAAAATAACATATTTTCAGTTTTAAGCTTGACCGCTTGTGTCACGTTTCAGGACATGAGATGAGGTTGTCACGCACTGTTTTTCAGTCTCCATGGTCTTGTGGTAATTTGCTTATGTGATGTATTTTTAAAATGCTACACTGCACTATAGCTGTTTAATTTGTGCTGTCCTAAGAATACCAAAAAGTGAATCCCAGGCATGATTGCAAGAAACATAAGGAGGGAGGTGTAGTATGTGTATGCTGGCCAGGGGAGGGGGGATGCAGTATTGATGTTTGGTGGTGCTTTGGTGTGTGCTGAATGGAGCAGATGCTTTGATCTTCCCTTGAGACCCTGCTCTTTGCTCCTTCTAAAGCTCTGCCTCTGGTCACAGATATATGGGCAGGGATGGCAAGCCTAAAGCTACACAGACTCCCTTTTTTATTTCTACTTCTCTTATTGTGAAGGTCTGCTCTAACAGAAAGCACATCCTAACCTTAACCAAGTCTTAACCCTTGGCAGGAATTACCTAAAGTCAGGGCCAGCCAAATATATCTTCATTTTCCACAAATGTTTTCACTTCCATAGTGTAAAAGTCAGACTGATCATCGCAAAGTTACACACAGCCACATCCTGCATATTAAGTACGGGTTTTGATTCAGTTAAACAATCATGTAGCTTTAAGTTCTTCAGCTTTTGCCATCACTGTGTAACCTTATCTGCCCTCCTTCGCTTCTTTTTCTTTGTATCCTGTGTTTATTTCTTCCCTTTCACTGCAGTCAACACAGAACAGCTGCTGTCTACTAGAGAGGAAGGAAGTAAAGCACTGGAAAGTCTACTCAGTGCACCAAGTATGTGGTGCTTGCGTGTGTGTATGTGTGTGTATGTGCATTTCTGGATCTTGTGTGTGCTTCTGGGGTTATGGATGCATAGCTGCCTAAAAGTGGTAGGAAGCGCATCACTCATGCATAATTTATTTTATCCACCAAGGCCTGTGTCATGACATTGAGGTCATGATATCCTGAAGGCTGTCTGAAACACTGACGAGCTGTCAAGTCACAAAGCTTTTGACACTGTGGGATGGAAATATCATACTTAAGTATTTCTCTATAACAATCCACACATATTAGAGGAGATACTGCAATGGTTCAAGTTGCGCTGACCTTTCGTATTTCTTTCAGCTTATTGTAAACACTGCCATGAAGTGTCTGATATGTATAAATAAGAGGAAATTATTTTTTTTTAAAAAGTGTGCCCGCAGACATTAAACATACTTTATTTTAGCTACTTTCAATTACAAATTTGGAAATAGTGTCGCTTAAAAGTTGTATTATTCTTTCCGTATTTTCTCTGATGTTCCCATATTTTTTTCCAGTATAAAGAAGCTTATTTCTGTAAAGGTAAGCTGGTTTTATTTAGAACAGTATTTGAACAAAAAGAAACCCCCCCACTTGATTTGGTTCAGCTGACTGTCTTACCAGCTGTGAGGGTATCATCAGCTTGAAAGAAAGCTGAAAGTTTATTTTCAGAGGCCCATAAACTTCATGCGAAACTGGCCATTATGTTTGATTCATGTGCAAAAATGGAAATGTATGCCTGAGCGTGATGCGGCACAAATCGTAGTGTCCATCACTCTATCTCAGAACAGGAGGTGACCAAAGTAATCAAGAGCAGCTGATCCCAAAAATCTTAAGTGGTGCATGGTCTGTTTGAAATTGGTGTATTGGTGTCCCTGGGGCAACATTACACTTGGTTTTTAAATCCCTCTCTTTTATTGACCCAGACTTGACCCAGGCTTAAGGAGTTCTGCGTGTACATTTGTGGTCTGAGAGAGCGAGAGAGGGAAAGTGTGTGTGTGGACCTGTGTGTTCATGCCTGATTCCTCTCAGTTTATCTTTCCTAGGATGGACAATCATTTTGGCTGAGCTATCTGAATCCCAGTGCGTTTGTTTGTCTATTTCTGTCTGTCTGGTCAGAAGGGAGGAATATTTTCCACTGTGAATGTAATCAGTTCTAAACAGTGACTCGCTTTAGACCGACGATATGGGCTTTTCACAATAAGCTCATAAGAGTTCAGGCTGCTCTCTATTTTTCTGTTTTTTATACAAAATGCAACTCTAACGCTAACTGTGCATGTTTCACAGTACAGAAATGGGTTGAGGGGATTAGTTAGGCTTATAGCCGTCTGGAAGGGTCAGACTGATTAGATTGCTGAGAGACAAATACTGTTCATATTAGAAAAAATGTCAGTAGTGTCATCATGCACACACCTCTGAGTGAATAATTGTTTGGATATGGAGTAATCAGTGTAACCATTCCTTCCTGGATTTCGAGCTACAAGTGCCCTCAGAAATATAAAAGTGAAAGAAAAAAACTACCTTTACACTAAAGAAAGCTGCCACAAGAGGGTTATTTGTGTATTTTTTCAATTCTTACAAGGTAGAAACCCATTTTTATAGAATAGTATTACAGTTCAGTATATATTCACTGTAAATCTGGGCATTGTATATTTGACGGAAAAAGAGCTTCAAACTAATTTATAATTAATGGTAGTGAGACCTCTGCTGACCCCAGTTTGGACGAGAATCATGAGGTTTACACACAATAGAGATTTTATGTATGTTGTGTCCCTTGGGGTTGTGTGCATGTGTGTGTGGGTGGGTGGGTGGGTGTGGGCAGCAGCTGGCAGACTAGGGGGTGGGTGTCCCTCTTTTATTCACATGGATGATGCATTAAATGTCATTTAGAAGGGCAGATTATGATAGCATTAAAGGGTGGAGCTTGTCTCTGTTTGAGCATGTGTGTTTGACTGCAGGCTGCTAAGCTGTGATCATTAAGCATGTGGAGAGGTGAGCATATGGAGACTGGAATAGACCATTTGACAGAACAAAAGACTGGCAGGGTGTCTGAGGGTTCGTGCTTTAGCCCACTCACTATTGTTAGTGTTTGATATTATTATCCTCTAGCCCACAAATCCCTTTTGTTCTCTCTGTTACAGTTTTTGACAATATAAGCGATTGATCTTATGTCTTTAAACAGTCAGACTGATGGGTCCATATTTTAGAAACTCAATACCAGTCGTCCTGTTACATGAGAATGGGAAAGTGATACAAAGCCAGTGAGATAAACTGATTTTTTCATTTATTTTTCATTTGGTAGTACAGAGATTAAAATGGCTACCCTAAAACACACTTTTGTGTTGTCACACATAGCATTGGTTCCTATAGTGGCTGTAAGCCTGCCAAATACTATTACCCTACTAGGAAGCAGTTCACAGTTCACATAAAGAGATTTTAAAAAGCGCCTGCACAAATGGTTTTGAGCCTTGCATGAAGACACTGGTCGTTGCTCATTGTTGTGGTTGATGCTTAGCTTGCAGTCATAATCAATCTGCCATGGCCCTAATTTGTTGCCTACTTTAATGCCCAAAACACACCATGCCTTCATCTGTGGGCAAAAAATCTCTAGTCTTTTCCTTCACTTGTGAACTTTAATGTTAAATATGTTGATAGAAGCAAAAAAACAAAATGTGTTTGTTAGTGTTGATGTGGCTGATTGTTTTAGGATATAACACTAGCTATTCGGCAGTTTGCACTACTTTGGGTCTCGGAAAACTTTATGGAAGGAAAAATTTTAAACAAGGACTTCCTGACTACTCATAAAGATGCTATTAGTTGTTTTTGCATAAGGCCTGATCAACCATCTGCATTAAAGCCTAAAGGAAACACAGTGCCTTTAGTAATTAGATTTACTGTAAAACTTAGGATAGGTCTAACCCTATCAAGAAGCTTCAGCTCGGCAGTGGAAACAAGGTTAATGACTCTTCCATCTTTGGTCCCCCCCAGGAAAAGCTGTTCTTTTGTTACCTAGCTGTACTGTAGAGGTATGCACTGTCAATGTGGGAATGTTTATTAGCAGGATAATGAAAAGCATCTTGTTTTTATGTGCGAGTGCGTTGAATGTTTTTAACTGCATACTATATGTGAAATGTTAGGCTGTTTACTCCATCCTTTGGTCTTTTCATCTGAGATATCTGTACTTTTTTCTTTTTCAGTCTTTTAGACCCTTTACGCCTACACTTTTCCAACCGATTTTATATCCAACAGACTTGAGACTTTTTCTCAGGCTTCAGCTTCCCTCCTCTGCTTTGATGTTTGTTGATTTTTCTTGAGAAGTCATCTTATGACTGTGGACTACGGTTGCTGTATCTAGCGCTGCCACAACCAGAATTATGACTTGGCAAGATGTGCTGACTACGTGTGTTTGGTCAAGGCCAAGAAAGGGATGGGATGAGTTTTTAATTGAGCCACTACTATGTCAGTATAAATATAAAGTCAATATTGATCTGTCTGGGGTAGAAAAAGGGGGCATGGACAAAAGCCAGCTCAGAATGAGATAAATTGCCGCTGTCTGGACATAAATAATGGAGGTACTGATAAATAAACAAGTGGGAATGAGTGTGCTGCACTTAGGAGTTATATCGCTTAAGTATATAAGAAAAATATTTATAACTATTTTCCAAAATGTGCTGAGATTATAGTATAGATTATGTAATTTAGTGCTCGGTTTGGTAAAGCTTGTTTGCTTAATTATTAGAGCGGGGGAAGTTAATGCAGGTCACAGAAAACACTGTAGATTTAGAGATTTAGAGATTTATCCAGAAGCCATGGATGAATGTCATAAATATACTTCTCTTAGATTGTTACTGATGGAACGCCAGTGTTGCAGTGGTTAAACAACCATCACACACTGCGTTAAGGCAATCTTGAGGTTATACAGTCGCCATTATTAAGTGACCCCTGAGTGACCTTTGCATTGATGCCTTTGGAATGAATTCCCTAGTCATGATACGGTTACGCTGGTTCCACCTTAAATGAAGCTGCCTGCAGGACTGAGTCCATGTTCCCAAAATATCTGGATGAAAGATAAACTGTCCCCTCTCCTGTGCCTCTTCTCCCTCCCCTGATCATTTTCTCTGTGTGTGCAATGCTCCTACTGTCTTTTCCTTAATCCTCCACTTTGCTCCCTTCTTCTCCCCTCTTGTTGCTCCCCCCCGACATCCCCCGCCACCTGATTTTTTTTTCTGTTGTCTCCTCCCATACCCCAATCTCACCCTTCATGTTATCTCCACACGTTCACCCCTCTTCTGTGTTCGTCTCACTCCACCCATGGGTGATTTCCCCTCCTCTTTCTCCTCCCTCTTCCCTCTCATCCTAACCTATACCCATTCTCCCTCTCGCCTCCCTCTTTCCCCTCCTCCACCTTTCCCCTCCCCTCTGTCATTAACTAGTATATAAGAGCATCACATCCCTCTGTACCTCTCTCACACACACAGTGTGTTTGCTGGGAAGGGGATATTTCAGGGAAACTAGGAATTGCACAGTCCACCTGCCCGTGAAGGAATTATTTTCCTCTCTGGAATTTCCATTAAAGAGGTACAGCATTTACCTTCATATAATAACAGCAGGAAATATGCTACAACTAACATTTAGGTGTATAAAGGTCTTCTGGTAGTGTTTCCTGGAGGGTACTGTGCATATTTTAAGCTACTGAACAACTGCAGCATTCTCCAGTGTATGGTGGTTTAAAATAACATTTAGTGAAGCATTTAACTCTTTTTGATTGTAAAAATCCATGTTTGGTATCTTTTTTTGTTTCTTTTTACTTAAAATGTGTTTATTTTTTTATACTGAATAAGTCCAAAAAGGTAATTTTTGGACTTATTCAAATACATAGTTGTGAATTGTGTTGTGAACTGTTTGAAACAATTTTATGAACAGTTTGTTGAACAATTTTATGTCTTTTTTTAATCTTTATTTATTTAATGTTTGGCAAATGTGTAATGTGCAAATGTTTATGCACCAACAATAAAACATCACAGCTGTGAGGCATGGTAGAGGGAGCATCATGGATTTGGGGTGATGTGCTGCCCTAAATGGCCTTTAAGCAGAAATTTTACAGTAGCATATGACCTGAACCTTAGGAAATGCTCAAGGATCTATCTATCTATCTATCTATCTATCTATCTATCTATCTATCTATCTATCTATCTATCTATCTATCTATCTATCTATCTATCTATAATGCACAATAACAAATCTTTTTGTCTTTCATATCTTTTCCCAGATCTTGGATCAAAATCTTACCCATCATCAAAAGCCAGTGATATTTTCATTGTCACTTGATCTGCATTTTCCGGCCATCAGCATCACTTGTGAGCCAGATCAACACTGAACAAGGAGACCATGACCAGCAACTACAGTGTCACTCTCATAGGTCCTGCCCCCTGGGGCTTCAGGCTGCAGGGAGGAAAAGACTTCAACATGCCCCTCACCATCTCGAGGGTAAGATTAAAGTGCACCTACACACATGCATACATTTAAATGCAGATAACCAGCATTGTCTTCAGGGTGATAAAACAGCATACATTTATTTTAGGGCAACACAGGCACATACAGTCATTCATCTCAGAACCCTTGTATTATTTGTACTGTCAACATGTCTTTACTACCTTTCTTCATTTCTGTACCCCTCTTGACTGAACCCCCCAGCCACACCCAAGACAGCTCAGCTAAATCATATGCCATCTGTCATGTATTGACCACACAGGAAACCTTTTCTCGCTTTCTTTACGTTCCACTTCACTTTGAGTGTCTGTATTGAAATTGGAGCAATCAAAGTTCTGGCACACAAGTCTTGGCATCAATCCCTCTGCTTGAACAAGTAACTTGATGGTCCCTTGGTTTCCCTGCCTTTCAGTGTCTACTCGTAATATTACCTCTTATTGCCCCCCCTCCTGTCTCTTCTGTTCATTCACACATCAGCGTTACCGCATGGTCACATACACATATTCACAGAGTATGCTTTGCTCATTACTGTAACTGGATTGTGATCTTAAAAGATGCGAATCCTTCCTAATGTTGTTCAAGCTTCTGTTCTGGTCAGCTACACTGTGCAGTGCCCTCAAACACACACATGTAGTGCATTTACGCACACAAAAGTCACACAAAAGTCACCAAAACTGGCAGGGTACAGACTTATAGCAACATGAGCCTGATGATGAATGGCTTACTAGGTTCTGTGCCAATCCCCTTTGGGGCCATTCTGGGTTGCCATGTTTGTGTTATTACTTTGGATGTGATACTTTTCCCACTAACTGAAGCCATGTGAATTTTTTAACCACGGTTTTGTGTGTGTGTGTATGTGTGTGTGTGTGTGTCTGAGAGTGCAGGCATGGACACAAAATGTTGGAAGACACTGTATGTAAAACTGAAAGGAAAAAACTGAAAGAATCCAGAAAATAGAACATACAAATAGAAACAGACATCTTGTAAAATAGCAGCATTATAATTGTAAATATAATCTTGTATGAAATTAGTTCTTTTTTGTGAAGTTGGAGTTAAAAATAATGCATAATCTATTGCAAACGCTGCATTCCAAAGAAACTGAAAGAAAAGATGAAGAAACTGTGATGCTGACATTGATTATGGAAGACTTGAAAATATGCAAGTAATAATTGACGATCCCCTTTGACCTTTACTCTAACATCACAGTGAAAGTTGTGTGATTTCACAATTTAAGATGCCTTGCTTGTTTTGTTATTTTTCTTCTTTTGAGATTGCTTAGATTTCCTTAAAAAAGTGTAAAACAACTGTTGTCTGAATCCTACAAATACCAATGAATCTTAAAAGATTTGGGAATAATCAAACTGACTCAAGGGGGCTCCTTATTTAGCTTGGTGTCTCTAAAAGCAGATAAATGCAGATTAGCAGAGATGAGGTAGAGATGGGGGGTGGGGTATGGGAGATGGTATTCAGTGCACGTAAATAATGCTACGCACAGTATACACAGGCTGAACTTGAAGAAGTGATGGCAGGCAGTCAAAGATATGTCACTCAGCAGGTCATCTATCTACATGTGCTTGTCTGACCCTTTGATTTGTATCATACCTCTCTATAACTTCCTGTTTGTTTTTCTCTCTTGTTATTTGAATCTGTGTGCTTCCTAATTCACTTTGTTAGATGTTCTTATGTAACACGTATCTGACTCAACGTGGACGTACAGTTTGTAGTCATTAGTTTTAGAATCCATGCAACTCTTAATCTAATCAGCTCTGTTAAACTGGGTTTCATGAGGATAAGGGCAGTGCTTCTGACCGCCTATTACTGACACATAAACATGTATACCAGTGCACACACATACTACTCTCTGCCAGTCTAACCATAGAGTTGGTTCTGAGAGAAGACCACAGAGTATGGGTTATTAGAGAATCCTGTACAACTGCCAGACCACAGTTACCCTTGCAGCTGCTGTTGCTAAGCTCTATAAGCATGTGAATATACAGTTTGTTTAATGTATGGCACTCTGTAGATGTAAAAAGTACCAGTATTGAATAGTACCACCATTGCATCATGGCATGTATGTCTTGAGGTTTCTTCCCATTAGCTATTCTTTATGCAACTTGTCCTCACATCTTCTTATACCTTTTTTTCTTTTGTAGTGTTTAAAAACTGTTTTATAAGGGACTGAGACTGATGGTGCTGCTCTGCTAAAGGCCAGTGAAACACTTTAAAATGGCTTCCCTTTTTAACATTGTCCGGAGATGGAGAGAAGGAGGTTTAGATACAAGCAGAAAGTGTGAAAAACATGGGTTGCAGCATATTCCTCAAGTACATTTATGCACCTTTCTAATATTATTTATTTTTTAAATAATTGGCATACACTGTAAATAAGGTATAAGCCTTATTTACAGTGTTGCTAATATGAATGCTTATCCTGTTATTTGAAATGGATTTCAGTAAGAATGAAGGGTTGAGCCCAACTCGTATCTGTTTATATGCTTAAAGAGAGTAATGGAAGCTGTATCATTATGGTTACATGCCTGTTTATATAAGAACTGGGCTACTTTGCTCTTTTGTATAGCAAACATTTGGATTTAGATATCTAACAGATATCTCGCCGAAAGGATTTTGGAGAAAATAGCTTGTGGAAAATCTAAAGCAAACCCAATTAAACCCATTTACTGGGAAATCCATTTACTTCTTTTATTGATGCGAAGAGACAGAAATACCAACCAACGGTACTATTCGCAGTTAAATTTACAACTCAGTGAATAAATATTTAAACCTTTCTGAGGGTAGTCCATTTACAGAATCCACTGCTAAAATAATTTAAGGGAAAGCAACCCAGGGGAGGAGATGCATTAAGCCTCTAAGAATAGATACATCATCTCACAGGTCAGCCCTCATGAACACACCCACTTAACAGGAAGACTGGTCACAGAGCCGTAGCCCTATTTTAAGCTGTACTTACTGCATTTGTGCTATATCACAAAGACACAACAAAGACAAAAGCAATGCTAGGATAGATTTTCCCTCCTTTTTTGTGAACAAAATTTATACAGCAGTGTGTGTCTTTGCTATATTGAAATGTGCCAAATATATATATATATATATATATATATATATTTATATATATATATATATGTATGTATGTATGTATGTATCGTAACATGTATAAATGTATATAAATGTATATGCTTGATCTAACAGAGTGCATCCTTCTATCATAATGCTTAAATAGCGCGATTCTAGTTGTACAGTGAGTACATCAAAATGAGTAGACAGCCAATCTATAATAAAACCTTTTCATGGAAGAATGCAGTTCCTGGAATTGAATCAGTGATGGCTGCCTCCTGCTTCCCTAGAGATGCTTTTCAACAGGCGATGATAACAACTGGCCACAGGGATGGGTCTATTTCAAAGACGTTTTAGTTCAATACATAGTTTCTGTCTTTCTTCCCTTCCTCCTATTTCTGATTTAATGTCTTCCTCCTACAGTACTTGTTCTTAAACTCACATCATCACCAGGGGCCTGCACTATGGAGAAAGTTCAACATACCCAACATGTGTTTTTGTTACCAAACCTAACTGCCCTGGCTGATAAAGCGGAGCTGCTGAATCTATAGATAAGCATATTCATGTAACCATTAACATGGAAGGCAAACCGAACCAAAAGTTTCTCACAAAAAAACTATTATTTTAAGCAAATGTGATAAATGCAAACTATAAAAAGCTTTAAACAACACAAACGCTGTAGTTAAAGCCAAGATGGAAAGTTGGCAAAAAGATGCTGATTGTGTAAACACTTAAGTTATTAAGACGTAGCATTACCGACAAACCTATCACTTAGTCACAATAAAACCAGTATTTGTATGTGATATAAAAGTGTAATCTCACAATATCAATGTTATATCAAGTATACATATGGTGTTGCACACCTCAGTGATGATTTAGTAAAAAAGTGAGTTACTTTAACAACCTCCAGTAAAGCAGAGAATTTGCAAAATATGCAGGAAAATTGTGCTAAACCACTTGTGGAAAACAAAACACACAGTTGAGAACAACCAGGGTATGAAGGCATGCAAGGTGGCAATGTGGTGTCAGTTTGTGATATGTGACCTAAAAGTAAACAAATGACTCAATTGAGCATCGATGGAGCACTTGCTAGTTAGACTCTAAAATGATAGGAAAGCTGGGAAGGACTCTTCATTTACTTAAACAAAAATACAACTGTCTGCAGCCTGCAACCATCAATAAATAAAATGTTATTTAGTATTTTTTGTATATAGCATTGGAAATAAAAATATCACAAATATCCTTGAAATATTGTGTATTGAATATAGTAATCATTAGGTTATATCACCCACCCCCTACAAATGCCCTGTCACAAATAAATCTGACTATAAATACAACCGTGAACCCTCCAAAATAAATGTATCCTTCTGTATGTAAGACAGTTTTAGCTCCAACCTTGCAGCTCCAACCTTGGCAGTGTTAAAAACTCCCAGGAGCCAGCATAGAACAAATGATGAGGTAAGCTTTGAAAACCCAAGGTTGAAACTGAAGTTACCTCGGTCTTTCCAAGCCTTGCAACTCTCTGGTCTTAAACCTGTAATGCTGAGATTTCTCATCTTAATCTTTCATACCAAACTTCACGAGCCTGTTGACAGCTCCTCCAAACGACTTAATAATGCTTAAATCTATCTTAATCAAAACAATTCCCATGCTTCCCTCTGAGTATCTTAGCTAAATAGTCCCAGAGCCAGAATCAACAACTTACGATTTCCTCCTCCATAAATCAGTCTGTCAGTATGTATGTGTTTGGGTGTGAGTTGGAAAATGCTATATTTGAAAACTGTTACACATTTGACTTTTCTGTAGTCCCAGCAGTGTGAGAATTAATCTTACTCTCATTAAAATTTGTGAAATTTTATGTTTCCTGTCAATATTTGACATTTGCTTATCGTGGCTTTTTATGAGGTCACCAGTTATGATGTCACTTGTACTACATGCTTATATCCATTTCATGTCACATTTAGAAAATATGCTCATCTTTCTTGTATGTAAGGTTATTTGAATCTATCGCTGACCTTACAGTAACATTTCTGACTTCACTAGTAATGGAATAACTTGTTTCTTTGCCATGAAGTGGTAATGTATTACAATATTTTTTTCAAAACACTTTAATATTGCAAACAATAGACTGCTTAATAGACTAAAAGAAGACTTTTATGAGCCCTTAGAGCAGCACAGCATAATCATAACACACTGCAGCGAATTCACACAATGAAGGGACTAGAATAACCCATTGTAAAGTGTGGCTATAATGTGTTTTCCACAGTAGCTGCTAAACCCGTCATGTCTCCTTTGCCTTCCTCTCAGGATACTGGCCACCTGACTGGATCATGTTTATTCAGATTAATATTGGTTGACTGTAAAGATTGACAGAAATAAAACTGAAATTGTTCTGGGTAATAAGTTCAAAAGAAGCAAAAGAAAACATCTGGTGTAACAGCAGTAGCTCTCTGTTCTCTTTGGCTTTTGTTAAGCTTTGCTTGGACAATGTACTGGGAACCTAGACCCTTAGTCTTTTCCTACATAGATTTATAGACTTGTTCTGCATGTCTTAGTGTACAAACACAATCTAAAGGTTAATATATTATACACTAAGCTGATCTGATGTTTTTCTGAGAAAAGAGTTATGTCCCAAAGAACCAACTCTGTCTTTCTTTGTGATTCATGTTACTTCCTAGTGCCTGATTCCCTCTTAATGACATGTGCGGCTGTGATTCTTGAAGTTCATGGGTTACCAAACAAGAAGTCTCTATTCCCAGAACCCAGTTGATGCACACAACGATAAATGTTTTCCCAGGTTTTATCAGATGTTGACTGTAGCATTCTATTTTGTAGCGCAAACATATTAAACAAATTATACCTGTTATCCAAAATCAAGGTTTTTGGATTACTTGCAACATAGCAAAAGAAGGGCCTCTTAACTCGTAAATTCATATGGGACTAAATAAATCCAGTCCTGTGTTCATATAGCTCAGTTCTTTCCCTGTCAATGTCCTTTCTGCCATGACAGTCTTCCTAATGAGGTTGGATGTGAAAGCTAGCTTATTCATGATTGGTGCAGGTTTATATTATGTGGTTTTAGTGGGTTTATAAATCCTCACTTCATTCCATGTAAATGTCCCCTAATATTTACAATGAAACTGATAAATCTGACATGTTTAATGCTTTCCAGGAAGACGATTGTGCCCCACTGTCTGGGTTTTCCTGGTGTGTACAGTTTTTTTTAGCCTTACTCGTCTACTTCTACTAATTTTTTCACCCAGTTTACTTAAAAAGATATATCTTTTGGAGTTTTTGATCTGTCATATGTTGGATTGATCTATTAAACTATGTTGATGCAAGTGAAAACCCAGCCGTATTTTCTTCATGTGAATAATTCCTGGTACGGTGGGCCTGAGAGGTCAAACACAAGTTTTTCTATTTGCTTTTCTTCAGTTCCAGTCTTTCTCACCTCTTAGAGCCACTGGGCAATTACAAATTTCAGGGATCTACAGATGGCACTAAAGCACCAATGTAAAAAAAAACAATTTTTGCATTCTTTTAAGTACGAGGAAAGTCATGCTACAGTTGTAATTATGATAAAAACCTATAAGAGATTAATAATTTGGCTTCCACTTTTCTGTACACAACCAAATCAAAAGAACACAGCTGAATTTTAATAATACTCATGAACCCATATCAGTCGGCTTATGCTAAATAGGGACGCCGCTTAATTGCAAGCATGACAGACCTCATATCCAAAGCTTGATATTTATTTATGTGTGTTTAATGTGTTTTGTGGGTTTTGCCAGTGTGGCTGCACTACAGCTCAGTGGGAACTCAATCTGATATAACCATATCAATTCTACTTGCAATTTTATAGTCTAATATTTGTGTGAAATATTCATACTTAATTTATTTTCAGGCGTTTATGTTGATGCTTATGTTTAGTAATGTGTATATTTCTATACTTCAGTGATGTTGTGGATTTAGATTCTTTTATCCGTCGCAATTTTCAGTGACTCAACTTCTAACCCTAAGCGGTGAGTTTGCCAGCACCAGACTGCAGCCAAATCAAGTCAAATCTAATACTCGTAACAGCTGACGAAGACCAGTGGATTTTTTCAGATGAATCCCAGATTCCTTTTCATAAAATTTCAAGATCCTGCTGACAAACCTACATGATTTACTTTATTCAGGGCCATAAACTGCGAATGAAACATTGCCTCACAGTTTACTATGTGTTACTGATTGGGCCATACAAGTAGGCTGACATGATGGCTGAGCTTGCACTTTATTAATCTTCCTCTTTCTTTCTGTAAACCTCTCTCTGTTTCTGTTTATGTGAATCTCTCATGGAGATATCTGTTGCTCTTACTCTTGTCTGACTGCTCTTCACTTTTCCAGTGCTTATCAAACTTTTTAATTATGATTTTTGCAGTTTTCTGTGTTGCTAGATTCATATTTTTCGAAGGGTACAATGTTTCCAGTCCTCATTCACTGCAGTGTAATGCGTACAAAAAAAAATTAAATAAGTTTTATATATTTAATTTTAGTGAAATTCCAGCAGGAAAAATTATTAGCAATGCAACACATGCAAGTTTATGATTGGTCTGGGTGCCATGAGCTGAGGATATCCTGTTCCAAGTAAATTAAAACAATTAACTAAAGACAGAGCAAACGGTAGCTGAAATTGAGCATTTATTGAGAAAACTGGAGAATTGGAAATGCCTTGGTAGCAGTGCCTAAGTAGATTTCTGCAAATGTTGGTACAATGACATTTAAAGGAAAATAACTGGCTGTAGAATAATAGCAAAACTAGGATTTTAAGGTTGTACTGCTAAGTAATAGCAGTGAGTAGAGTGAATATTAAGCATTGATTCTTTTTTTTTTCATGCATAAGTCTGATATAAACAGGCAGGGCAAAGGAAAAGATCTTCTTGATGTGGTAATACCACTAATCAAACTCTCGTTGCCCTTATACTTTTGTTGGAAGATATGCCAAACCTGCTGTTAAGTGGACTTTATGCACAAAAATATTTTAAAAAACAAACATACTGTCTCAAAATGTGGTAATAAATATTGATAATAAATAAGCGGACATCAATAAAATAAAGAATTTAAAAAACCTATTAGTAAAAAATATATGGAGTGAAGGGTAATTTCTTGTCATGACGTCACTAAAAGATAAGATAAGTTCCAGTACTGAAGCAGCAAAATTGAACTAAAATAGGTCAATACTGAAGGCTTCCATATGGAAGCAGCTTTGTGTATGTTTGAGTTACAGAGTATTTGTGTCTCAGGCTCTCAGAGAGTGTGATGCGAACCATCTGCCTGTCATCTTTGTCACTACTTGTGCTGAAAGCAGGCATTGTTCAAAGCACTCAAAATGGTCAGTGTATGCTCAAAGCGGACAACGTTGCGGCACTCCAGTAAGCTTTTATTGCTATGTGTTGAAACCAGATTTTTTAAAGCACTTAAATCAGACAGCATATGTGTTGAAACCTGACATTACTGGAAGCATAAGAGCAAGTTCGTAGGAGATGGCTTTTAGACACGGCATGTGTGTTTCTCATTGTTTTGGAACAGTGATGACACAAGTACCGACCCCTTTGCTTTTGCATGAATATTTAGTAAGGCAGCTGAATTTCACACACAGAGTGGAAAGTCTTAAAGCTGTCTCTCATTTCTTCATGTCTTGCTAGGAAAATAGCAGCAGCAACTTATTGAATCATGTTCAAAAATATTAATGTTTAACAGAGAAAACAGAGAAAACCCCAACAATCAAATGAGCCCCACAAGCAAGCACTTTAGCGACAGTGGGAAGGAAAAACTCCCTTTTAAAAGGAAGAAACCTCTCCCAGAACCAGGCTCAAGGAGGGGCGGCCAACTTCTGTGACTGGCTGGGGGTGAGGAGAAGAAGACAGGACAAAGATATGCTGTGGAAGAGAGCCAGAGATTAATAATAATTAATGATTAAATGTAAAGTGGTGTATAAATACATGAGTGAAAACAAGATGAATGAAGAAGAAACACTCATGATGGGAGGATCCCAGCAGCGTAGGCCAATTGCAGCATAATTAAGGGAGGACTCTGGGTCACCTGATCCAGCCCTAACTATAAGCTTCATCAAAAAGGAAAGTTTTAAGCCTAATCTTGAAAGTAGAGAGCGTGTCTGTCTCCTGAATTGCCAGCTGTTTCCACAGAAGGGAGCCCTGGAAGCTAAAGGCTCTTCTTCCCATTTTACTTATAGTTTTCCAGTCTTATTGAAGGACATTCAAACATCTATCGGCTGCCTTTTGTAACTTTCTCTATTCAAGATGACCCCACACTGCTTGATTATTGTTCAGGTTTGGGCTCTGGGGAGGCCAGTCTAATTCAATTTTTATTTATACAGTGCCAAACCACAATAGCAGTCGCCTCGATCCATCACTGATAGTGTTCCATTGTGTGTTTCCACTGATGATGGTTTGACGCAGACACATCTCTCAGGTCCTGTCAGGTCGTTGCTGGATTTTTTTGTATTTTTTTCACATACCGTATTTTTCGGACTATAAGGCACACTTTAAATCCTTTTATTTTCTCAAAAATCCACAGTGTGCCTTATAATCCAGTGCACCTTATGGTCCAAAAAATACGGTACTCTTTATCTCCTGTAGATGGCTCTTTTTAGGCCTGTCACTTCTTTTGTTCTCCACTTGTCCACCTCCACAGCTTCTTCAGTTTTTTTAAGGACACACTGCACACCATGCCAAGAAACACACGGAAGTTTGAAGTTTTGTGCTAATAGTTCTTTTATATATGTCAAACTGTGTTGTCTTGGCATTTTTCATAGATTCAAATAAAAAAATTCTAACAAATTATGTGTTTTTAAAACAGGCTGCAAGTAGCAAAGTTCCTGAAGATATCATTAAAAATTGGTTCTTTCCTAAGTTGTCTATTACGAGTAGACGCAAGACTGGTTCATTCCTTGAGTTAGGTCCCTGAATGCTTGAATGATTCATAGGTCAATGTTAAATTCAACAAAAATAAGAAAAAAAATCCTCTGGAAAACAGGAACAAGGTAGGGCTTAAAATGAGTGAAAAAAATCAGCAAACGTCTAAAGAAAAACCTTAAGACCTTAAAAAAGTCTGGAGAACTATTGCTCAAGACCAATTTTAAAAAAATTACAAGAAAGTCTGGCTCCTTGGAAGCAACAAGTAATGAGGGGTGACTTTTGCACAATAGTGTCTGTTGATTTGTTGAAGAAGAAAAAAACGCTTAAAGGCAAATTCTTTTTGCCACTTGAACTACGAGGGTTTCCACACCATCCTAAATACATAGACATAAGTTAAAAAACAAATATGTTCATAAATAATATAAAACACAGCTAAGTGTTACAGAACTTTAACAGTTCTGTAACAGCCTCTCCCATAGCTGCTGACATCAGTGGCTCAATCTTTGCGCCAAACAGTGGTGTGGTTCCAAAAAAAAAAAAAAAAAAAAAATCACTGGCACTGCTGTTGCCAGCTGTTTTGCACTTTTTATGGTGGATAAGGCATTTGTACTGGTTTCTTAGAGAAAAGATTATAGAAAGCACATTTCGAGTTTTCAGCATTTGCTGTCAACTGAAGCATTGTTCCTTTTGACATTGGTGTAATGCATGTGCGTGTCATATTTGTGTTAGATCTGAAGTGTTGAAGCTGCTGTTTTCTGTCATGACCAAAGCAACAGAGCCATAAATCAAATAACCTGGCAGTCTCCAAGTACTTGACTTGTTGCATAGATAGATTATTTGGATTTCTGTTTCTGATTTTCTTGGATGCATTTCACTTTCTTTGATATAAACATTGAAACGACTTTGAGCTTTGTAAGATTTTTTTCATATTAATTTCGAACAAATGTTTGCCTTTGGAAACAGATTTTTTACCAGCACAAATAATTGCTTCAGACATGTGGATTTAAGACATACACGATAAATTCATACAACCAAAATAAATAATCTTCACAAAAAAATCTTTACTGTTTATGGAGTAGGTTTAAAATCAATTCAAGGCGTTTGTATGGAAACAGGTTACTTTTACTCTGAAAGAAACAGAGCAGTGTTTTGTGTCTGTATGTGGAGAGGGAATTTATGTGGGTAGGGGGGGAGGACCTGAGCACTAATTGGGGAAAACATATAATAGCACATTTTGTGGTGAGTATTTGGACCATAACAGTGCCAGAGTGGTTAGCTGGAACACACCCCTGGAAATGGGTCAAAACATGCAGCATAATATCTACTCGGTGGCATTTTTTTCTTTTCCTTCTCTTTCTCCCTTCCTCGCCATCCATACCATTTTAATCAATGTTATGGCAATCCCTCATTATGCTCTTCCTCCTGCCCTCTGTGCTAGAGAGCGGTGGTGAGTGATGTTGCGTGTGTTGAGCTAATATGACTATAAAAGGTTGGGGCCGCAGAGCCTTAACACTAATCCGGGTGCAGAGCCTCTTTTATTAGCCCTGCTTGTGTCTGTCTGTATTTGTCTGTGCTTGTGTGTCTGTGAGAGAGCGAGAGACAAAGATAAAGGCGAAGGAAACACAGTTAAACCCATATTACACTATCCCATCCTTGATTGTCATTCTACACTTGAAGTGATGTATAGTTAGCGAGCAAGAGACACATTTTTATTTAAGAATCTTCTACAAAAGTGTGTTTTTTTTATGTGTGCTGTTAGGGAAGTGTGGTGTCTGTGTGGTGTCAAAAGAAACAAATGACCTCACCCCACTTTGGACACACTTGGAGCCTCTGTGTGACCAAGAATGGACAGAACTACATCTGCAAGGTGTTGCTAACGCTATTCAGTCCCATATAATTAACAACAGAACATACAAAAAGCTAGTCACTAAATTTAGTTTCTTAGAAATAAATATTTCATCAATATTTTTATGTAAATTGTGAATTGAACATTTTTTAAGTACCTTCATGCTCAGTTTATAGAAAATGTTTTGGTCAGAAAAGCTGGAATTTTCAAAAATAATCATATACAATATTTCACTGCTAATAAAAAATATTAGATTGTTCATTTTCCATGAGTGTGTGAAAGTACTTTTAAGTTAATCTGTCCCTCCTGTTTCAGTATGTACACTCTCTTACATAACACATGATTTGAAATGCATCAGAAAGGAACAGCCAGCACTGTGCACAGTCCATGAAAAATCAAGAATGTAAAATTAGACGCTCAACCAAATGATCTGATTATACTTTCATGTGGCGTTAAGCTCATTTATGTGCATGCTAAATGCTTTGCTTGTTTACAAAATATGCACCTGTGTATGTTGAAGCCCAGTTGAACAGCAGAACCAGTATGCAGTACCAGATCGTTGTTTTTTTGGTTTTTTGTTTGAATCTGTTTCATATTAACCAACTTCCTCCAGAGTGGAGTTATTAAAGATTGTTTACATATTTAAAGTTAAGCTTGAAGATGAAAGAATACACTGAAAAACGGAGACAAGAAACGTGTATGTAAATTTTATGATGCGTGTAAAGTGAGAAATGTCTGGCTAATAATTGCTGTTTCCTCAAAGCCAATAAAAGTGGAATGTGTCTACACCACGGAGCGTCCCATTATCTATTTGTCACCTTTTTAACAACATTTTGCATGGGGGATAATTGCATTATTGCTTTTTACTGAGACTAAATTCACTTTACTTCATCTTTATTGCACAGTAGTGTCTAAGAAAGTGTCCTTTCTTTGCTTAAAGAGGTAGATATCACAACATCACACCACAAACCTTTATGTTACACTGATTCTGTTTTCTCTAAGGTGTAAATACCTTCTTGCATTATCAATCCGTGGCATGTTCCAAACTCACATAGCTACTGTAACGTATAGAGCAGGCATTTAAACATTTTTTTGAATAAGAACAAATATCTTTAAATGATAAACAGCCATGTTCATTCTTTCTTTTCCTCAGATACACTGTGGTTGAGAACCTTTGAACCCTTTTCTCTAACAAGCTTTAAGGCCATTAAGACAGCACACAATAAAGAACACACAAAAGTAATTTAATCCTGCAGGCTCCTGCTATTAAAAACACATCAGTGAGTCTAAAGTAGACCCTCCATCATGTGGTGCAGATCCTAGGTCTTTCATTATTTTTCTCTAAATACTCATGCAATAGAAGAGATCCATAAATCCTCTGATAAACACAGGCTGAATGTGGACATCCGACATCACCTTGACCCACCGGCCAGCTCAGTAATCCCGATGTTTCCAGCAATTCATGCTGTTTGTGGTTTTTTTGTTTCTGCAGCTGACGGATGGTGGAAAGGCAGCGAAAGGTGGTATTGCTGTTGGAGACATGGTTCTTTCCATTGATGGCATCTCCACGGACGGCATGAACCACCTGGAGGCCCAGAACAAAATCAAGAGCTGCACTGGCAACCTCAGCCTCACTCTGCAGAAGTAAGCAATGACCTCACGCTCTGTGTGTCTGAAGTTGTTAAGCCAAACCCTAGCCACATCACCTTGAAATGATTTAATGTGTGAACCTGAGTGGGTAGACATTTATCACCATGACAACACAGGATCCGTGCACTCCCTTTCAGTTAGTCCCAAACAACCCAGTTCTGCATCAAATTTAAGGTCCATGCTTCCCCTTTCAACCCCAGACATCCTGCATCCAGGCAGATGTTCACTGTTGTCGTAGGAGATAATCTTACCTGTAACACACAGCAACGCCATTAGTTCTGCCTGATCGCTTGTCCCCTGAAGGGAAGCGGGAGAGCTAAAATCACACGGAGAGCATCAACATGTGGCCCATCACCTCTTCCCCCGAGGCTTACTCCTCACTGTCTGGTGGAATCCTGTACATCGGAGCTGAATTATCTCAAGAATTTCTGTTGTAGTGTGTGTGTATCAGTGCGTCTAGCTTCATAGTGGATCTCATGTGGTTTAAATTGTCTGTTTTTTGGCGGCACTTGTAGGCATATGTGTGTTTTTATTTAAGCCCCAGTTCAGGGCTTTTACACTTGTACTTAAGGATTAAAGGTGAAGCGAGAAATGCTCATCTTTTTTGTTTGTTTGTTTGCTTGTTTATTTGTGCCTCTGCATCTCTGCCTGTCTCTCTGTCCAGATTTTACATTCTGTCCTCTCTCGGTAATTTTTCTTTTTTCACCCCCCACTTCATGTGAGCATGTCCTCTAATTTGTGTCCAAATGATGACAGACCATAGATGTTTACTTTTGGTTGAGTGGTGGAGAACACACACACTAATATTATAAGGCTTTCCGCTTCTCAAGGTCAGCGTGTGGGCTAGAGAGTGTGCATGTGTGTCAGTGTGAGCAACAGATATTCACGATCTAGTTCTATTTTATGATGAGGGAAACAGGTCTTAGAATAACACTTGGCTAAGATGGATGGCTTGTGGCAAGTCGCAAAGTTTTGCTGACAACGATATGGAAGCCACTGAAGCTGAAACCAAAATCGTTTCTGCAGGAAGCGGTAGCAGTCATTCTATCCTTGCCTTAAAATTTGTTTAAAATATATACTCCAATCTCTCGTCAAACTGATAAAACACCACGATAGGTTTCTCAGTGACTGATTTCCCTGACAGTTACATACAAATTAGTCAGGACACTGTCAGAATGGTTTTGTATAAGCAACGTGCATAGCAGCAAGCAATCAAGAAGTTAAGAGATATTCCAGCATATAACATTTTTATGGGACCACAAGTTGTTGTTGTTAGAGAGCATGTTAAAACACACCATTCAGCTATTAACTACCATGCAGCTGGATGATATTGAGTATCATTAATTTTATCAGTGTAAAAAAACAAAGAGCCTCAACATGTGGCAGTTTTTTATTATGAAAGCTGCGTGATTAGAGGACATCTTTGGGGACAGTTCGCTTGAGATTGACAGCAATTTGCGTCCCTTCTCCAGACTCCGCTTACAATGAGAAATAAAATCACAGTGTCTGGGTTTCTTTGTGTTTGATAGCTGACATTAACTGGCACTTTGATTGACGTAGTCTGTGTTCAAAATGTTTCATCCCTGGGTCAACATGTGGTCCATCTTTAATGGGTTTGCATGCATAATGGAAAGAACCAGTCTAGTTCCTTGTTTCTGTTAGCGTTTATAGGTTATCGCCCATTCGTTGTTCCTTTTTTT
This sequence comes from Etia nguti, assembly GCA_015106755.1. Classification (NCBI taxonomy): domain Eukaryota; kingdom Metazoa; phylum Chordata; class Actinopteri; order Cichliformes; family Cichlidae; genus Etia; species Etia nguti. Next base: position 52,848 of record VUQG01018991.1, read on the forward strand.
CCTGTTTGACCACACATTTTGATTGGCTTTGTCACTGGGTCAAAGAGCAAAAGGAATGAGAGCAGTGCGGTGATACAACAATGCATGTGGTGTCTGTATGTGTGTATTTTGAATGGGAGACTGGTTGTTATTCGTTTTCCAAATAAAGAGGTGGACGTGGAGAAGAGATGGACAGCAGATGTGTGAAGAACAAGAAGTGAAAAGCTGTAAAAGTAAAGTTGTCTCTACAAGGCTGTTAAATTGACATGAAGCTAAATATGTCCAGGCTACATTTTCTTTTTTTTTAAGGATGACAAATATAAAGAGCCAAATTATCCTGGCACTGACTGACCTCTTCATCCAGTAAAAAGCTGGAACAGAACTGGGATTTATTAACTGTAAATGCATGAATGCAAATACCATGGTTACCAGGGAAATCATCACACACGAACATTCATTTAGTTGTCTGTGAGACTTTCTTTATTTCTTGGGGGGAAAACATTACAGTGAAGCAAGCAGTGCCAAAATGGCAGGCAGCAGGTGCCAAAACAACATCAGTGGAAATTTCTTGCTGTTCCGTCTATCCCAGCTCAGATCAATCACTTTAAACTGATCAGAGCAAGAAAAAGTTGAGCCAGCTGGAAAAGTTCAAATGAATAACCCTGTGCATAATGTAAAAAAAAAAAAAATCACTAGAATGAGCAACAGGTGAAAGATTAGTATTATCGGGCAGTTTCTGATCAGTTTTTCTTGCTAAAATTCTTTATAACTTACTGGCTTTGTACTTTGTAGAAAGACATTAACTACTACTAAATTCTCAAGTAAGGGATTAACTACTAGTACTTTTGTCAATTCTTTTGATCTGTGTACAACAGAAGTGACGTACTGAAGTTTGATGTTTTATTGTAAATATAAATCAAGTCATACTTTGTGGTTTTCATCTCTGCACGTGAGGCCGGATTATATTCAGCTGCAGCTGTGCATATCTGCCTCGGTTTGAATTCAATTACGCTGCTGTGGGTCTGCTAGCTTATCACAGCGTGGGTGATCAATTCTGCAGACTTTTAAAGATCAGTTAGATCTTTAATCCTATCTCTAAGAAGGTTTTTGTTTATCCTTTTACATTTTCATGACAGACTGAAAAAATAAATTTCCCTGAGTTAGTGAATGCTGACAAAAGTGGGTATAAATCTGAAGTGTTTGTTTGTTTAAAACTTCAGTCTTTGCCTGATTTGTTTTTCTGGTTTAGGAATGCACTTTGTATTGTTATATGAACAATAGCTTTCAAAACACACTTTTGGTTCTCGAGCTTTGGGGCCTTGATGGCCTTTTGTTAAACAGAACCGGTGTTTTTGTTGCACTCCTGCTGAGAAAGCTCGGTAGAGACACTGAAAAGAAAGAGAAAAGGCTGAAAATGAGAAAACACAACACTCAAACAGAGATGGAGAGGGATTCTTCATCACTGTTTACCTGTAATCTTTGCTTGCAAGTTAAGACATGGATCACCTTGCATAATGTCACCGGGCGAGAATGTTAAAACGTCATTACTCCATGTTTAGATTCATATATCTCCATAAAACTATACTAGGATTTGATACGCACAGCTGTGGAAAAAAATGCAGCCAAGTTTCTGGGAGTTTGTTTTTCTTTTCTTTTTTTTTTTTTTCAATGAATCGTTTTTTCCGTTCTTATCTTCAGCGTCAAACTGAATCCCGGTTGATGAGACCAATAAAAACACCCAATATCTTGTTTGCTAAATGGGCTGTTTTATTGTGGGGAAGACATGTGGCGCACATGTGTGCATAGCACACTCACACACATACCACGCATGAACGCAAATAGACTTTCAGAGAAATGGTTGGTTAGGTTTTGGTACACTCCTTTCAATTTGCAGGGTTGCAATCTGTAAAATAGTTTCTCGATTAATCACGGAGTCTATCGGTTGTGGACACAACACAACTTCGCCGAATCCTAACTGACATCTCTAAACTCCTTGTTGTGTTTGACCATCAGTCCAAAACGGAAACATTTACTAATATTTCTAAACATTTAAAATTACAAATGATAGATAGAAGCCATATGTGCTTGTGTAATGTAGCTTTTGTATTCAAAGTGACTGAAGGACTATAGCTTATTTTTCTTTCAACTGACTAATTTGTGGCAGCTTCATTCACAAGTCTTTCTTTAAAAGCAGGGATAGGTGCCAGACAGTGGAAGGCATTAAAGAAGAAAAGATGGCAGAGGGAAGAAATGTGCATAGGACAATGTAGGGTAAGTTGAGGAAGGTTTAGAGATGAACAGTAGTGCTGAACTTGAAGTTTGAATCCAGGGTGGAAGGAAAAGGTAAGACAATGAAGTTAGACTTTGTTGTTTTAGAAATTACTAAGGCAGAAGGACATTTCCTCCTTGCGTGATGGCTTTGTCCTAAAGGGGTCCCACTGGTGAAGTGTAATAACAGAGTTTCAGCACTTAAATTCCCCTCTTTAGCGATATCATTATTTTCTGCAAAGGAACACCAAAGGATTAAACTCTTCATTTCAACAAATTACCCCGTGCCTCAACAAAACCACCTTTGTATTTCACTGTTACACACTTCGACTGCCAGTGTCTGGCTAAATGGTTTATTCCCCACAGTAAAGTCCTTTCGAAGCCCATTTGACTATTTAATGGACCCATGTTCATGTGTGTGTTTGAGTGTTTTTCTCTAGTAATGGCAAAGTGTCAAGGCCCTGATGTGTTTGTTAGGGGGGAGAAAATGAAACACAGTTGACCTGATGTACCTACACCAACATTTACATAGGAATACACAGCAAATGATTGCATTATTTGGATCATGCAAAAAAGGCAGGATTTGAAGCAGCTTTTGTGTTGTACTAAGTTAATTGGTTCTGCGTTTTTTGTGTTCTTCTTTAATCAGCATGGAGATCTCCAACTGTTGAAAGTGCCTCAAACAGGATAATTGCAGTGTTTGACAAGCCTTTTCTTTGTTGCAGAGTTACTAAATAGTGGGGTCATGACATACTTTTCTCAAAGCTCTTATGCATGAATGTAGAAGGCCACACGAAAAGACCTTAATAAGGGATGGATAAACAAAATCAGATATTAGATTTCTTGTGTGTCTTACTATATTGCTGATGATGTGCTATTGATGTTTTACTACAGTGGGACTGACCCCTTCCCCCACAATGCACAAGCATACACATAAGTCAGAAGGGGAAGTCTAGCTTACCTGAACACCCTATAATAAATTCACACTCATTCTCCATTGACAGAGAACAGCAGTGGTCGCACTTTTTGCTGGAGGTCTGCACACCTAATCGTCTACTCCTTCCATGCACAGAAACCCTGCAGACAGAGTCACACACACTAGAGCACACATACATGCACAGAGCTCACATAAAATAAAACTCAAGCAGCTGCCTGATTTATTTTGAGCCTGGAAGTTTGGCCTGTGCTCAGGGAAGGGGTTGTGTGAGGGAAGTTTACGTAGAGCTGGGGTATATGTTTTCATTTTGTTTATGTTGTGTTCTCCGAAAAGCAGAGTATGTGTTAGTTGTGTTAGTTACCTGTTTGTGGGCAACACTGATACTTTAATATAATGATGTATTGGCTGTTTTTAGCTTACACTTGAAACCCAGTATGGATGGCATACTTACTTGGAACGAACCGCCATGTAACAAGAACAGCATGTTTGAATGACTCTGGGTTTGAAGCCCAAAGACAAAATAAGATTCCTTGTTTACAAAAAAACTGGGGACTGCATGGTTTTAGAAATTCCATCCATCCATTTCCTTAACCACTTAACCAGTTCAGTGTCACAGGGGTGCTGGAGCCTATCCCAGCTGTCATTGGGTGGGAGGTACAAAAAACACACCGGTTAATGCAGCACTACTGACATTTGGATTGCTAAGATGTTTTGGAGCCAAAAAAGGGGGCACGGATGATGTGTTTGTGTGCGAATGTCAGGAAAATAAGGCATCACCAAAGTTTCATATTGAACAGATTAAAAACATGTGAACATATAAACTCTCAGTTTGAAGTCAGAAGACTGAAACAATCAGTCCAAGTTCTAGATTTTTAAATCAGATGGAAATGAAATTGAAATCAAGCGCATAGTGGAGACATAACAAGAAAAGTGGGCGAGAAAGTGCAAATAGTCATGCAAGGTGGTTGTTGGGTCACGCTAAGCAGCTTCTGGTGGTAATGGTAGACACGAACACCTGACAGCCTAATTCATGAACGTAGCACTAAGTATTCTATATGTTGCACCAATTTAAACTCAAATGCAAATATAACTAAGAGGGAGGGTTTAGTAAAAATTTATAGGAAAAAATAAAATGGAGGTCTACTGAAAACAGTGAAAATATGGCACATTACCATGAGTTAAAACTTATAAGACTTGCACTGTAGCTGCAGAAATTCACAGCTCTCCACAAACCCTGTGTACTAATAGATTCTCTCTGTGCAGCTGCCATTGTCACTTATTCGCCTCTGATTATTTGCCAAAGCTACGAGTGCTAAACTAGGCTCACCTGTCTCTGTCTTTCACCGGTCTGTACTATTTGCCAAAGATCAGCTAAAGCTGATGGCCGTCATCCTTGGCTTGTCGTATTCACTGTTCATATCCTAATACCAGCTTCACGCACCTGTCTCTGTACATCTTTTTTTATATCCTCTTATTTTTGCCAAAAAATACCCCCAAAATATTAAGGGTCTGTGAAGCTAGCCCATAGATATTCTCAAGCCAAGAACACTGTGTTATGCTCATCTGTCTCTGCTTTTTTTTCACCGTCTCTTTTTTCATTTTTTTTTTTACTATTCTTTGCTATTTGCCAAAAATATCTTACTGTAGGCCAAGAGCACTCATCCTTAGGCGAGCCAGCATTGTTGAATGATATCCAGGCAGGCAGCTGGAACAGTGTGAAAAATCAGCTGGACTGACAGAAAGAGAAAAAAAGAAGATACATATTGTATGTGCTGAGTAATTACTGTAAGTGCATGTCAGGCTTCAAGACACCATGAGAACATAAACGGTACACTCGGCAGCTTTGTTCCAAATAAAATAAACTTCTAATTATAGTTACAAATGACTCTATAATAAATTGCAATTAACATGTTTTGTAACATAATACACACTTTTCCCAGACATGATCTGTTATGTTTTCCTTCAGTTCTCACATTAAGCTTTAGGTCTAGGTACTGTTTTCAGTCTAGACTAGGCAATATTTTCAGGCAAAATTCTCATTATGCATTCTGTATGTTTATGCTCATTTTATTACATAATCAGATAAAGTAATGCTCAAATATTCTACTAAGTGTTTTTGCACATGTGCTGAAATTGATCTGATTTTATAGTGGATAAAAGCTGAGAGAGACTCAGGTATTTGTTCAGTGAGAGCCAGGATCATATTAGAATCACTGTCATGGACAGTACTGTGCAAAAGTCTTGAACCACCCTTCATTTCTTTATATTTTGCTAGGAAAATGGGAAATAAGAGCAGTCATTTATAATAGACACAGATGGAAATACAGTATATAAGGTAAAAGTTCTAATGAGCTTCAAAGTCAATATTTGGAATGACCACATTTATTCTTCAACACAGCATGATCTCTCTTAGGCAAGCTTTCTTGTCATAGTTCTCCAGACTTCTTGAAGGACATTCAAAGCTGCCTTTTGTTCCATGAACATGATCCCACACTGGTTCAATAATGCTGAGTTCCGGGTTCTGTGGAGGCAAATTCTTGATCATTGTCATGCTGAAAAATGAAGCCAATTCCAATAAGACGCTTTCCAAATGTCCATCAAAGTCTGATGATACTTTTCTGTGTTCATAATTCCCTCAATTTTGACCAGATATCCAAGACCTCTTGCTGAAATGCGACCTAAACCATGACACAGCCTCCACCGTGTTTTACAGATTGGTGCAGACACTCACTGTTGTAACCGTTTCCTGGTCTCTTTCATACTGATTAATGACAAATTTGGATTTTTCACTCTATAAGACCTGTTATTTGGCAGAACTCAGCCTTTTTCCCTGTTTCCCTTACTTAAGCATGGCTCCTTGACAGCCATCCTTCTATTGAGACCATTTCTGATTATCCTCGGCAAATAGTAGATGGATCAACTGAAGGGCCAAATGTATCTTTCAGGTCTTGTGTCAGGTCTTTGCTGGATTTTTTTTCCGATTTCTTAAAGACATTGCTGGCATTTTTCCTAGATTCAGCTAAAGAAATGGGAACAAATTATGTATTATTGCAACATGTTTCTGGTAACAAAGTAAATCGTTTCTTGATTAAATTGTCTGTTATGTTGAGTAGTCACGACACTGGCTCATCCTTTGAGATAGGTGCCTTTTTGTGTTTAAATGAGTCATAGATAAGTGTTAAGTGTCTTAGCAGAAGTCATTCCTCTGATAATGGTCAGGTACAAGAGCTGGACTATGAATGAGTGAAAAAATAGCCAATGTCAAGACTTTAAAAAATTACAAGACAGCCTGGTTCCTTGGAAGGCAAATACAAAGAAATGAGGCGAAAACTTTTGCATAGTACTATAGCCTTGCACGATTTTGAGGCATTGACCTAACATCACTTGGAGAACAATGGAAGAGTTTGTGTGTGTATTTTAGGTAAAGAGCCAAAGAGAGAAAAAACAAGAACCGGGCCAGGTAAACAGATACAGAGTATCCAAAACAAGATGAAAACAATTCAGGGAAACTAGAACCAATCTAGTAAATCCTGAATCTCTGTGAATGAATGTTTCAAAGTGATTTTGATGCACATTGATATCCATAGCCCTTTCAACAGACCTAAGGCCAGATGTGGAATATGGAAAACACTTCCTGGTCCAGCTGTGGATCATTTTGATGAGCAGACAGTTCTGAATAATGTGCATAGCCCGAGCCCTGTCTCTTTAGTCTGTCTTTCTTTCTTCTATTTGATGTATTATTCCTGATTTTACTGCTTTAAAAATACTTGTGAGCTGCCAAACAGAAGAAAAGAAACTGGGAATTGCAAAGCACTAAAATCAAAAGACAAAAACATCGACTTTTCCCTGTCTTGCTGACATTAACAGTTTATTGTTGGCACTTTTGCAGCCTGCATATCACCGTTGCACTGTTTATTCTTCTGGTGAAAGCACTTGGTGTTGATGGACTAATACATGTTATAAATACATTGAGACTATAGTTCAGTAATGGATAGGTACTGGAATGAAGCAACAGTTCATCCTGTTTGAGATCCCTCCTCATACAGTTGGAGCCCTGTAAAACTGATTTCTCTTATGAAGAAAAAGACTACTCAAGTACTTCTGAACAGGACCCCCTACTTGAAACAATGCAGTCTTCATCTGTCTATTATGAAATCACATCACACCCAGTCAATCAAATCATGCTTTGACTGGGTGTGATGTATTATGCAAAGACAGCTTAGGGTACACTTTTACTCTATAAGTAGGTTTGACAGTTTGATTTGGATACTGGTCTAGAGTCTCTCGCTGCTCTTTGCTTTGTGTGGTTCTTATTAAGATTGTCAGCTACATAGACACAATGATAAATGTTAAATAGACCTGTTAGTATTACAGTATTACGTTACCATAATTCCAGCATTTAGAAAAGTATTTCTACCATCACAAATGCAGGTGCTCATCTTTCTATTAAACTGATACTGTGATGGCATTTATAGTTAGAAGAAGATTGAAAAGGGAGGTGCTGAAAAGATGGTGACTGCGAGTTGTGCAAACAATTTTACAGGACTATTTCGGGACTCAGATGATAACTGACCCAGCTACTAGAGGCGAAGCTGTGTGCAGTATTTGCCTCAAGAAAGTTCAGCTGACTGATGTGTCACCAGGTGTTGTCATTGCCTGATTTCAGAAATAACTGTCAACTTATTCTCTGTGAAAGGAGGGTGCTTGTTATCATATATACATACATGCTACAGTTATAGATGTTCCTTGCAACTAATGCTCTGGTGAATTAAACAAAATTTTAAATATAGATTAATGACCTTGCTTAAAAGTAAGCAGACATTTCAAGTGTGGATAAAGTTAGCAGTGCTAGCATCAGTAGTCTTCTCTCCTTGCAGGTTAGCATCCACATGACAATATTAAAAAAACAACAGCAAAACCTTCCCCCACCTTTTGCATAGCTCTCAGACTCCAGCAGCACAAGAGTATTAAAGGCTTTAATAGGGACTTGTAAAAAAGGCTTTATATTTCAAAATTCTGTAATCTAACTTTTTTTTTTTTTTTTAATTGTTTATTTATTAATTTATTTATAACATTCAAACAATTGGGTACTACTGCCATCTGACATCTGTGTCAAGCCTTGTTGGTGGGTCCTGATGACAGACATGAATAGATCCTGGTAACCTTAATCTCTGCTGCCGAACAGTTGTCTGTGTAACACCAAGACAGAGGGTCGAAGTTGGCTGGTGTAATGCTCTTGCAACCACAGATAGCTATAATTCTCTACAGTATGATAAGATTTAGTTCGATTCAATTTAATTTTATTTGCAAAGCGCCAACAATTACATGACCCCCTATGAGCAAGCGCTTTGGCGACAGTGGGAAGAAAAAAACTCCCTTTTAACAAGAAGACACCTTGAACTTCTAATATAATAGATAATTAAGTTATTATATTGTACAGTCTCTGGTCCCTGTTCTGAACAGTGTTGTACAGTATACTCAGAGGGTTAGTAAAACCTCACAGTGTATACGTGCCTTTAATTCCAAATGTTAACATCCCTAGCTACAATGACTTCCTTCATCAGCAGCTCAGCTTTTAGGTTTTTACAACTATCTTTATAACTGTATAAAATGTGAAGGTATAAAATATGACCCAGAGTCAAGTCATTAGCAGGAAGAATAGGCATTAGAAACTTAGCATGCCGGGATTTGTAGGAGGAAGGAATAAAAGAACTTGAGTTTTGCTATTTCTGTGTGACTACTGTTAAGTTTTACTTCTTGGTCCGTCTCCTGTGAAACAAAGCTGTAAAAGTTTAAATTAGATTTAAAAAGACAACTCAGGATTCTAGCTCTGCTATTTACTGCCCCTCTACTCTAGAAACAATGCAAGCATTCAGACTAACTCTGTGCCATTACACAACCACTCAGCAGTTGCATTAAAGTTTCATGTAAAAACAAACCATCTGCCCGCTGCCTTTAAAAGTTATATATTACAAGACTTTAGTGTTTCATAAAATTGGAAAACATCTAAAAAAAAATTACATACTATAACGACCGCATCTGTTTTATTACCCTAAATTATATCATCTGTGCTACAGCAGTAGTTTATAATAGAGCATGAGATTTTAAATGGTTTTTCATTGATTTACTGTTTAATGTACTTAATATACTGACTCTATAAACTATGTGTATTGGCAGTAGACTCTAGGTTTTGCTACTCATTTTTTTGATTTTTATTCACAGTCTTTATCACACAATTTTTTCCTACTTACTGTGGAGAAAATACACATATTTATAGAGGTACTGCCTTTAGTACTGTTGACCAGCAGACTCTAACACTACCTCCTTTCTCCTGCACTGATGGGGTTTAACTTAATGTGTCTGTTTCCTCTCATGATTTGCTTTAAGACTCCTTAGGGTACCAGTCAACTGCTGTGCTTTTGTTAGAAAGTGAATTACTATAAAAATTATTTGTTGCCATGCTACCAGAGTAAATACAGTTGTGATAGGTTCAGGCTTGTGTTGCCTCTTTATTACTTTCCCACTATTAGCCTCAAATTTCTACAAGTAAAATGCAGACAGAAAGTTAAACATAACATCCTGATTGCCGATGAAGATCTATAAAATGCAATGTGTATTTACCTAAATGTAGCGATTTTAAAATCAACTGTACACTAAGAAATATTAAACTGAATGTGATCTAGCTGCATTACCAGTAGGTTGTGTCAGCATGACGTGCAAGCTTTTGTGGCCCATCAGATAAGCAGGCCTAGATTTTTGTTGTATATTAAAGACTTTCATCCATGAAAACTGTGGTCAGTTTGTACCCCGAGTATTTGTGTTGGCATGTGCATTTATAGAAGAGGACAGAACTGAAACAATGTAGAAAAGATTTGTAAAAAACACCTCCCATTTGTTGTGAGCTGCGTAATGTTAAGCTTTCTTGATACGAGAATAACTGACGAACACCTGAAGTACAGCTGTGAGAATACTACTTGTATGTCACTACAGCTTGCTTCAGACTAAGTTTATTTGACTGACTAAAGATACTGCTGTGGCTTTTTTGGTCTGGTCACTTTCAAAGCTCCTTTTAGGCCCTCGTGTGATGTCATATGTATTTGAAAGGCCTGTTGAGGCCAGTGTGGAGATAATGGTGGGTTGGAGAGGATAAGAAATGTGGAGGAAAACACACTCATACCAAGATAAA